>SCLG01000352.1:113700-126542 GCA_004367875.1 Oikopleura albicans
AAGAAAATAAAATTGAATCGATTGCAGCATCATTCAAATTCACGGTCGACTGATGTTACCCGACATGCAAAGTTCAATGCGAAGTGAAAAAGAACCGAATGTTAAACTTTTTTCGTCAGTTTTCACCGAGAACTTGGCAACAATCGAAAATGTCTACTTGTCTTATATGGAAGTTTACTACAAGTTAGTATTTATTGTTCGTACGGGTTATAGTGAGTGGAAAATCACTAATACAGTCCTTACGCCAGATTATTTCTGACAGAAATTTGAACTTGGTAATTAACCGTTTTCCTAATTAAACCTCACCATCATATACCCTGTTATAAAACCTGGTTATAAAGAGTTCCTCTAACCCTATAAAACTTAAAATTATTACTTTGACCAATAATTTGATGGCTGTTTAGTCTGATGGTTTCTCTGCGAATGTTCGATACTGATTTTGTGGAAGAACTGTTACGAACGATCCAGAAGAGTCACAATCACGAACTTTCATTGAAAACATATTTACTCGAACCTATCCAACGCATGGCGAGGTACCCACTTCTGTTGCATAGGCTTTTTGAACAGGTACGGCAAAAATACCTATTTTTCATGTTTTTTTAACGGTTTTTTCAAGTAAATCTTATTTCAAGTAAATCATGTTTGAACGGTTAAAAACCCCACATTATAAAATATTAGGTTGGAAGCGCCGCAACATTATTGTCCGCGTAACAAAAAAAGAAATTATTTGTTTTTTCGCGTTTCTATGGTAACGCGGCCAATCAAAATTGGCAGCGCGTGACAATTAAGGTGTTACGCGGACAATAACTTTTGGCGCCATCGAGTTAGCAAGGCCGTTTCTATTAATTCTAACTAGTCGACGAATGCATAAGGTCTTGATTAAATGTCCTTAATTTCTATTATTGTTAGAGACGGCCTTGACGACTCGGCAGAGCCAAATTGAAAATAGGAAAGGTAAGAGAAAATTGATAAAGCGACGTAGTGTGTAGGCGTCGTTAATTTAATGATTGTGGCTTGGTATGTGGACGGAAACGCTGGAAAACTTTGAAATTAATTAAAACATAACGAATTGAAACATAGTGGCGCACCCGGCGTACTGGATAAATAATTTTCAGAGAATATTTTCTTCTGGCAAAATACTACATTCTCCCATTTTAAACTCGACAAACTGATTGTTTTTGACAAACCGTGGTTAACCGCATTTTATCGTAATTGCCCTGATTTCTGGTTTATTTTAGACAATTTATTTAAGTCACTTTAATCCCTATAGTGAAGGTTACTTCGACGCATTTAACCTAGAAAACAGCTTTAGTTAATACATTACCAGAATGTTCACAGAAGCCTGTCTTATGAGTTAAATATTTCACACAAAATATAGCCTCTAAAAATCTTTAAGTGCGGTTTACATAAAAAATGGGGTTTATAAAGCGGTTTATAACGCTTATATGACTAGAAGGTATATTATATATGCTTTGCCCTACATGTTTTGCGTTGATTTTATAACATAAGCTGATTTCTCAGAGGGCGGTTTAGCAACTATTTATTAACTCTCAGACTCACGAGGTGAAGTGAACCGTAGGGGGAAGGGTACTTTCGCGACCATTCTTGGTCTTGAAAAAACCCCGTTTATGGGTACTTTCGCGACCACACATTTCGTCGCGAATTGTTGTAGGGTGAAGGGTACTTTCGCGACCATTCTTGGTTTTGAAAGAAACCCGTTTATGAGCACTTTCGCGACCACACATTTTGTCGCGAATTGTTGTTCAAAATATGATTAAGCGACCAAATGGTGGCGAAATACTGTTTTTAACAAGGTTTCGCGACCATTTTTTCTACCTAAAAAAGTGGTCGCGAAACCTCATCCAAAACACCCTTTTTTGAACAACAATTTCCGACCACACATTTGGTCGCGAAAGTACTCATAAACGGGGTTTTCGCGACCACAAATGGTCGTTTTAGTAAATTTTGCTGAAAAAGTGCACATCAAGGCATTTGTGCACATCAAGAAGATCGGGACTGTACAGTACAGTCTGTATAAGTTAATACTGTAAATGTTTTTCGAAAAATGATTGTGTTTTAAGTCTTTCCATTATCTCTTTCTAGGCAAAACGGGAAGCCATCACAAATTATGAGTCATTGGATGAGGCTCACGCCTTGGTTGTGGCTTTATCGAAAAAAGTCAACGCTTCATCGGAATTCTACAAGAAAAAGGTTTGGAACATGTAAAAGTGTTCATAACCGGAGTGCTCAGAACCGATAATACCAGTCCGGTATAGAATGAGGTACTGGCACAGTCTAGGTTAAAAATCTTACCCCTATTACCAAAAATTTGGTGTTGGAAAATTTTGTTTAGAAAATGAAATAAAAAAAGTAAAAAGGTGGATATGCCGGTATTGAGCATTGCATCATGCAATTTGCATGGAGGCATTTTTTCTTGTTTTTTGACCAGTTTTTTAACCAGTTTTTTAGTTGTGTGATATGACGGAAAAACGGAAACGTCTGGAACAAGCACCAAGTCGAAAAACACGAAATAGTAAGCGAGAATCAGGGCTCGGCAACAGCTAGCTGGCCTTCCCAGTTCGACAGCTGGCTGGGCAGTTCGATAGGCCAGCTAAATATTTTTGTTCGGCACGACACGCCAGCTCAGCACAGCTCATTCAATTTTTGCAGCACGACACGCCAGTTCAGGACAGCTCGTTTTTATTTTTGAGCTCGAGAGGACAGTTCAGCACAGCTCATTTTGTTTTTGAATTATGCCGAGCCCTGAGCGAGATGTTTAATGTTAACAATGTTAACTTAACATTCTGTATTGGCACTACCGGGAAACGGAGAAACAGGAAAACGGGAAAACATGGAAACGGAGAAAATTTTTGTAAAACTCACACATATGATGCAGTTTGATGCGTAGATTACGTTGGTGAACAAAAAAGAAAAAGGAGACAAGTTTTTGCGCTAGAGAGCATTTTAGAGGCCGTTTTTGGCAAATCTTTTCCGTTTTCAGATTTCTCCGTTTTTCTGTTTCTCCGTTTTCCTGTAGTGCCTCTGTATTAACCTGTAATACTTTTAGAAGCTCTTCATCGCAACGAGGTCAACGCCGTTAATGGACATCAGTTCGAAATAGTTTTCTTTAAACAGCCAACTTTTTGTGCGCACTGTACCGATTTTATATGGGGTCTAGGTCGCCAGGTAACCGATACTAGCCCAAAATCACCCTAGGCCCTACCCTAGGATTTTGTCGTTCCCACCCTACCCTATGGATATATACAACCTTATACAGGGTGCGGTAATATAGATGCTAAGCCGTTTTTGGTTTGCGAGTGCGCTGAGCGAATATAAGTCANGCTTAGCATCTATATTACCTCACCCTGTACAGTTATGGAGCGGTCTTTGCTGCCCGTGCAATCATGAAAAATTTAAGTCTAGAGTTCATTGAATTTCTTTAGGGCTTTCGGTGTAAATTATGTCAATTTTCAATTCATAAACGATGTCACGAGTTTGTAAATTTCAAATGTGCTGGACAAGAATCCTTCGCGAAAATGCCAAATGCCGGTTTGCTCCATAATACCCAGTTTTAGCTATGAAAACCGACGCATGATCTTGCGTACTTTTCTAAATTGCAGTTTTATCGTTCCGTGCACAAAAAACTATCGGTTGAGTTTCATGAAAATCGGCCGAGCGTTTCTAGCGTTACAAATTCCGCATTTATAAAGAGCGGAGAAAGAAGTTCAAAATAAAAAAGGGGAAAATTGGTCCTTATACAGGGTGAGGTAATATAGATGCTAAGCCGTTTTTGGTTCGGGAGTGCGCTGAGCGAATATAAGTCATCAAAAAACGGCTTAGCATCTATATTACCTCACCCTGTAGCATCTTAAAATATGCCGACACGGTATACTAGAAATACTCGGCCGATTTCATGAAACTCAACCGGTAGAATGTCCCTATCTAGAAAAAACGCTAGATAGCACGAAAGATTTTCATGGCGACAGCTGAGTATTAGTAAAAAAATCAAACTATCAGTATTAGTAACAATGAATTAGTTACACTGGGAACGAATAACGATGGCCAGGCACATTCGTTCAAAACACACACTTATACTAGCCCTACGTTCTGTCAACAATGTGGAAGTCTCCTGTATGGCATTGTGAAACAAGGATACCGGTAAGATTTTCAAAACATTCCTAGGACATAATCAAAAATATGTTCAATCAAAACTTGAGTGTAACTGTCCGCTTATGCTCTACTCTGTCAAAAAGGGCCAATAAAGCTAAAAAGGAGCCAGTGGACAATGATATTTACCGGTATACAGGCATGCCTGGGCGAATAATTCGGTGAAGGGTAGTTTCGCGACCATTTATGGTCGCCAAAAAAACCCGTTTATGAGTACTTTCGCGACAACACCATTTGGTCGCGAAACCATACTTTGAACAACGATTCGCGACCAAATGGTGTGGTCGCGAAAGTACTCATAAACGGGGTTTATGTACCCCACTCCAATAATTCTACGTGAGCGATAGAAATAAGCGGACAGTTTATCACGCCCGTTTTAGCATACCGTAAATAAAATTAGCAAAAAGCGTCAATTCATAACTTACTGTGTGCGGTAACTGGTTTGTCGTGACAAAAAATAACGCGATTCAGTCCATTAGAGGGCGCCAAGTTAGTAGAGCTTGTTTTTGAGCTTCCTTCTCAACATTGACATAAGTGGCGCCCTTTAATGGACATAATCCCCTTACTTTGGACGTGTCAAACTAATTACCATATACGGTATACAAATTTTGTTTTTTCAAGGTGTGAATTTTGTATGATCAACGTTCACAAAAAATGCATGTCAACGGTGAACAAAAACTGTCAACTTCATCGTCCAGAAAAGCGTGGCAGAATCCGGCTCGAGTGTGAATTCGTTGATTCCGACACGATCCGCTTCAAAATCGGCGAGGCGGCCAATTTGCCATCGATGGACATTAACGGCACCTCAGACGCCTACGTTATCGATATCGGGTTTTTAACCGAATTAAGAGCCTTTTTGTGGCCGCTTTTTTCATTAGGATGGATGATTCTTGGAGCGCATTTCTTCCATATTTCTTTGTTAATCATTGTCAAATCCACAAAGTATGGAATATTTAAGTCACAGAAAATTAGAAACACAAGTAACCTCAAACTCGGCGATCAAAAGTGCTCGCCGAACGAAATATAATTGTATTAAACACCCCTATTCCCAAATCGGGCGCTCCTAAAAGGAAGAAAAGCGTAGGTGGACTTTAATTTCATTTGATGACATTCAAATCCAACATAGAAATTACAATTAGGTAAAACAACAGTTATGGAGTATACACAAATAATTGATGTACAGTCCTTCACCATTTATCGGACGCTCATTTATCGGACGTTTACTCATTTATCGGACGCTTTTTGGCCTAAATGGGGTCATTCTAATAAAAAATGACCTCTTTTGTGACGATGCTCATTTATCGGACGCTATTTTCGAGAACCGAAAATGTCCTATAAATGGTTAAGGACTGTATTTATTTTTTCTTTATTATAATAATAATTATAAATTATAAGTTATAATTTGTAACAATTCATAATTTTTAACAATGAGAAAATACGTTTTTTTCAATTAGCACAATAAAATATTTTTAAACATTTTTCAGATTTTTTTTTATTATTACAGTCCTCACTTCCATAAGGGCGGATCCCCAAAATACCGTATAAAAAGTGGTCATTATGGGATAAGTGGCCGTTTTTGAAGCGCCCCATATGGAAGTAAGGGCTTTATTTGGTTAAAAATCTGGTGAAAACTTCGGACAAACTTCCCAATTTGCTAAGGTTAATGGTGTCAGGGGGTTAATGGTTCAAAACCCGACATTTGGTGCGTTTATCATGTGCCCTTGACGAAACTTGTTATAAGACAAAAGTGAAAACAAAAACATTAAATCCTAACTGGGAAGAACAAGATATTATCGATTTACGACGGACTAGTTCCAATTTTAGAGTCTGCTTTCAAGGTAATTCTTCAAAACTAGTTTTTCGCGAAAATTGCATAAAAATGTAGTTTAACTCCTGCGCTCCTATTTTTAATCTCATGCTGCGTCCCCGATAGTGCCATATGGTGTAAAAATTGAATACAAGAACACGATTGAAGTTTGCAATTATAATTTTTGAAATATTAATAAAAATTATAAAATTAGTTTCATTAGCGAGCACATGGATCCCTAAAATACAAAACAAAAGCGGTTTTTCTGAAAAACTTTCTGAAAATGTCCTACCGAGATAGGTCAGATAGCTCTAGCTGTATAATACACAGGGTGCGCCGTTATGTTTCACCTTGTTATGTTTCACTTTTTCCCGCCCATCACTAATATTTTTTAAAATTTTTTTGGCAAATTTTTTTTTTCGCTTTTTTTGGTTGGATCGTCTTAATAAGGTAAAAATAGCTTTTAAGTGAAAATGTCCCGTGGAATTTCGGGACCGGGAAAGTGNAAATCGACGAAAAAACCCAGTTGCGTGTCTATTCACACGCACTTCCCCCTGTGAGTTAACTCCTGCGCTCCTGTTTTAATCTCATGCTGCGTCACCAACAGTGCCATATGGTGTAAAAATTGAATACAAAAACACGATTGAAGTTTGCAATTATAATTTTTGAAATATTAATAAAAGTTATAAAATTAGTTTCATTAGCGAGCACATGGATCCCTAAAATACAAAACAAAAGCGGTTTTTCTGAAAAACTTAAATTTTTTTTGGAGAAAATGCAAGAAAACGTTCTTGGGAGAAAATATAATAAAACATTTTTAGGAAAAAATGTTAATAAATTTCCTACCGAGATAGGTCAGATAGCTCTAGCTGTATAATACACAGGGTGCGCCGTTATGTTTCACCTTGTTATGTTTCACGTTTTCCCGCCCATGCTGTTATGTTTCACTTTTTTGAGAAAATATTTTCCCCTTATACATATCTTTATATGTTAACCCTACGCCGTTATGTTTCACTTTTCGCCCCGCTCGGGCCATTATGTTTCACTTTTTTTCTAATTTTTTGTGAATCATAACGAACCATCCTGTGTAATAGTTTTTCGGATAAATTCTGCGAAAAAGGTCTCTGTAAAAATAATAATGATAATTTATTTTAGTTTATGACCACGACATTCTTGGCTCCGACGATTTTATTGGCGGATGTAGTTTTGGCAAAAAGGAATTAGAAGCTGCGCCAATTGACGGGTGGTTCAAGCTGCTTTCGGAAGAAGAAAGCATTTTAAATAATGTCCCCGTAACCTACTCAAAAAATAAACTCGACGCTCTTCGAATTTCCATGGATTCCATGAGTCTCCTAGATTCCGGGTTTTATCACGGAAAGAAAACGGAAATATCCGATTATAAGCTGGACACAAAAATTTCGGAATCAGGTGCGCATCTCAAATGTAATAAAAATACGGTACAGGGGGTCTGGTTATAAGGTAAAGGTCGAAAAAAATGACTTGACGTTAATGCACTCGAAAAAAAAATGACTTGACCTTATAACCATTAAAAAAAAATTTTTTTTGCTTCAGAAAATATGGCAGCGGGGGGAGGTCTTCACCCTAGAAAATGTTGAAAAAAACACTATTTTATAGAAAAAAGTGGTCTTCACCAAAAAAAAGTGAAAAAGACATGATTTACCTTGAAAAAACAATTGACTTGACCTTTGTGCAAAAAAATTGACTTGACCTTATAGCGGTCACCTTTTGTGACCTCAGAACCAGGCCCCTGTACCGTTTTAAAAATTTATAAATTGCTTCAAAAACTAAACAGTCCATACTGCCAATAGGGACTTTTTTATTCTATCGGGGTGAATTCCCCTAAGGTGTTCGTTTTTTTTTAATTTTGAAGAAATTTTTGTCGCAAAACGTCCCTATTGGTAGTAAGGACTGTAAATTTCATAAAAAGAATCATGAACTTAATTAAATTTTCAGATACGAGCTTAATTCACCTGGCGCGCCATCGTGGGTCTGAAAAAAGTGTGATTTTGAAAATGTTTATTAAAAAAGCAATTATGGAAAAGCAAGATGTCGATTGTGTATTCAATGAACAAAAAGTGAGGCAAAGTTTCAAATTTACAACCTAAACCTAATTGGACTTAGTCCTGTCCAAAACCGTCTTGACTTTATAATGACCCAAAAAATTAGCCGCAAAAATTAAAACATACCGATATAATTGGGGTTAAAATATGACTTAGCCCTAGAGAACACTGATTAACCTCCCCGTACATTCTTTTTTCAAATAAGCAAAGTAATATTTGTCCAATTGGTGTGGTTATAAGGTCAAAAAGGCCCAACAAAACTGTCTTGGCCTATTAATGGGCTATCATGTGACTAAAAATCCAAAAGAGACAATTTCTATCACTTATAAATTATAAGTTATAATTTATAACCATAACCACTCCCTATTTTTTTCTATAAGGACTGGTTATAAGGTCCTGGGGAAAAAGACCATAAAGCGTTCAATTATTTTTCAAAGACGATACGACCTTATAACCTAAAAATTTGAAGACTTGTTTTAACTTGACCTGAAATATTCGAACAGACATTTATATAGCAAAAAAAAAAAAATCCAAAAAGACAAGATTAGGAATAAAAATTCGAAAAAGATATGATTTCTCAGAAAAAGTACAGTCCTTGATTCCATAAGGGGCGCTTCCATAACGGCCGTTCATTCCATAACGGCCGTTTATCCCATAACGGCCGCTTTTTTCTCCAAAAAAGGCCGTTTATTCCATAGCGGCGGCTTTTTTCCTCAAAAAACGGCCATTTAACCCATAACTTTTCTATTTTATTCAAAATAGAAAAGTGAAGAAAACAAATGTTTACTTAAAAATCCATATGTTTAGGTTTTACTCCAAAGCAAAAGCATTTTTGTTCCAACGCTGATAGCATCCTTCGACAATTCCACCCATTTTTATTTGATTACAGATTTTATTCCTGGTGGTGATTTGTTTTTTCATTTGTGCGAAAAGTAAAGCGTCCACATTTTTCGAAAATTTGATAAACAAACACGATCTTCCGATTTAACTCCCAGGGGTCCATTAGTCCGAATTTGGCCTAAACGGCCTAAATGGGCCGAAAATGNGAAAAAAATCTCATATCCGAATGTGAGATTCCGGGACGGAATCTCACATTCGGATGTGAGATTTTTGACGGAATATTAGAATTGAATGTAATATTCGGTGTGGAATATTAGAATTGGTATTTCCGTCGGAATATAAGATGGCATATTTTAGCATAATTTCAAGAGCGCTTTAACGCGGAATGTATGATGTCGTATTCATGGTTGGACACATGCGTTTACTCAAATTGATATCAATGCTTTGGCTTAATGATGCGTCGACACATAAATTCAGCCTCTGTGAGCATGTTTCGCCCAATTTTACCTCTTATTTTATATTAAACTTTGGGCCGTTCAAAAAGTTACAGTCGTTTTTTTAACAAATCAATATCATTTTTTTCATCATTTTTTGACTCAATTTAAAAACAAATTATTTAAATATTTAAAAACGGCCGGTTAATGGCAATTAGCGCCGCGGAGCACCGTGTAGGCGTTAGCTCTGAAAACAATGACCGGTTAACGGAGTACCGTTTGTATACGAGTTCTAAGATTTAATTTGAGTTGAATGAAGTTTAAAATTATAAGAGTAAAACATATCCAACAAAAAAAAACAATAATAAAATCAGCTACCCTTACTTTTAGCATACCCCCCTGTAATATTTTTCTTGAAAAAGAACTTTTATTTGGCTAAAAAAACCCTTAATTGAGGGCATCGTGGGTTTTCGGAGAAAGACCACTGGAGGCCCCTCAGGAGGGGCGAGGCTTACAAAAATCATTTTGTTGTTTTGTTGTTTGTCGACACACGTCGGTTGACGGTTTTTGTAACCTTGGTCCTTCCTGAAGGGCCTCCAGTGGTCTTTCTCCGAAAACCCACAATGCCTAATTGAGCGGCTCTTATTTGGTTTGAATATCAATTTGTGCGTCATTGTTAAAACGTGCTTCAGGTGTATGATATGTGCCAAAATGACTGTTTTAGATGCATAAATGCATTGGGTTCGAATACATATGGTTAACATTGTCCGAGAAAATAAAATTTGAATGTGAGATTTTTGACGGAATATTACATACAATTCTAATATTCCGTTCAGAATCTGACATTCGAATCTCATATTCCTTGAGAATCTTAGAATCAAATCCCATATCTCGTCAAGAATATGGGATCTTATATTCCGCGAAAAAGCGCTCATATCTGAAATTATGATTTAACTCCCAAAGGTCCATTAGTCCGAATTTGGACTAAACGCCGTAAATGGGCCGAAAATGATAGTAAACTGGGCTCAATCGGAACTCGCGAAAACACGGTTCTAGTTAACTCCCAGGGGGAAGTGCGTGTAAATAGACACGCAACTTGTTTTTTCGTCGATTTAAGGCATATGGAGGCCCCGTAGGGCAAAACGGGTATTGGTGAACCCTCAACTTTTCGAGAAAATTCGATTGACGGTGTTTTTTTTGTGTAGGTTGGATATTTCAAACCGCTTTCTAGGGGGCCCTGGTGGCCCAAATCAATTTCTGAATAGTCAGATCGACGTAGTTTGACGAGTTCTTCAACTTGGCTTAACCAGTTTTTTTGAATTATTGCCAATTACTGTGAATTTGTGAAGTGCGTGTTTATTTACACATTTCCTCCTACGGGTTCCCAAAAACTCCTTCCCCCTGAGAGTTAAATTCGATGAGAAAAATTATAAAACATAAAACTGAACTGATTTATTTTCTGAAAATTCAAGGTTAATGGTCACACGCACTTTAGTCCAAATTTGGATTAGTGGACCCCCCCCCCCCCACGGATTATATGCCACTTGGGATCCTTGGAAGTTAAACACAATCAAAATTTAATCAAATGTAGACGCTTTTTAAGGGTCGATTTTCAGATGATGATATAAAATTTTATGCGACACAACTGATCATGGCACTGGAGTATTTGCACGCGCATAACGTTATTTACAGAAATCTCATCCCAGAAAATATCATGATAACCGCTAATGGCCATATCAAACTAATTGACTTTTCCTGTGCAAAGGTAAGATTCCTGTCGTAACTACGTTTTTGGAGTAAAAAGTAGTTCGAATAGTTGTTTTTGGGGAAATTAAATGAATTTATGGTCTCTCCTGTTTTTTTTTGTAGAAAGGGTCTTTTGTATAAAACGTTTTTCCAGGAACTCCTCTTCAATTACGATTTTTATGGATCAGAACTAAGCAGAACATCCCTACTTTGTTTATTTTAAACAATAAGATTTTGAAGGTTAATAATAATGCTTTGAGAAATAGAGATTGTATACGAGTTCAGGAGTAAAAAAAATCGATTTACATTTAAAGAAACGCACTAAAAAAATTCATGTCTATACTGACTTAGACATGACTTTTCGCCAACTTTTCTTAATTTACAATCTATATTTAATTTTTCAAAAAGTAATTGCCTAAACAAACTAACTTTAAGCCAGATAAGTCTAACACGTGAAAAGTGACCTGATTCAAGGCTGTGGGGTACAGTGCCGAAAAAATGGCCACAAATAAATTTTGTTTAGCAAAAATGAAGCCCGTTTCCCGTTTCAGCTTTTTCTGTCTTCGCCCGATTCTGATTGTGCCAGTCTTGATTCGTGTATTTATACCCCGGTCCGGCAATTGACGTTTTTTCGATTTGAAAAAGTCCCCCTTGAGTGACACAATTTTAAAAATTGTTGTACCTTTAGATTTTACCGTCTAACACCTCAATGACAACTACAATTGTGGGAACTGCAGATTTCCTATCACCGGAAGTAATTTTTGGTGGTCGATATAATAACATGATTGATTGGTGGATGCTTGGGGTCACATTGTATGAACTTTCATCCGGACAGGTATAATTATACCGTATAAATGTTATAAAGCCAAGGTCAAAAATCTAATTCAATATACAATATAATCACATGACCTTGCACCACAAACCTAGTGATTGCGCCTCAAAATATAAGAAAGCTTGACATTTTCCACAGCTGACTAAAACGCGGTTGATTACAAGGTCAAGGTCAAAATTTAGTAAAATCCCAGGGATACAATGGTGCCAATTTGGAACCTTTTTTTTCATTAACCAAGTCCACAAAAAGTGACTTTACCTTATAGCTGCCCATTTGTCAAAACTTTCTACAGGGGGTCTGGTTATAGGTCAAGCCCCAAAAAATGACGTGACCTTAATACACTCCAAAAAAATGACTTGACCTTAGTGCAATAAAAAAGTTCAAAAAGATATTATTTCTATAAAAAAAATTATTACCCGTGTTTTACCCGTGTCGTTCTAACCTATATGTGGAGTTCTAAATTTAAACCCAAAAATAAGTGAAAAAGACATGATTTCTATAAAAAAATTATTACCCGTGTTTTACCCGTGTCGTTCTAAACGTATATGTCTCGTTCTAAATTTACATCCAAAAAAGTGGAAAAGACCTGATTTATGTTGAAAAAAAAATGACTTGACCTTAGTGCAAAAAAGATGACTTGACCTTATATTATAATGACTTGACCTTATATTATAATGGATTATAATGGTCACACCTTGCGACCTTATAACCAGACCCCCTGTAATTTTTTAGAAAAAACAACCTTTAGAGTTTTAAAGTCCTTATTTGGAGTTCATGCCGAAAAGAATGTAGGCCAAACCATAAGATGGTATTAAAAACATGCATGAATTAAGTTTCCTTTCGAGAATAATGATAGTTTATTGATTAAGCTTCCTTTTGCGGGTATCGACCAGAAAGAGCTTTTCCATTCAATTCTCCACGATGCGGTCGTTTTT
>SCLG01000352.1:148270-161923 GCA_004367875.1 Oikopleura albicans
AAGTGTAATTGGATAAAAATTCGACCAATTCACCTTTTTATACACTCCTTCATTCATATTTGACGCAATTCAATTTATACGAATATATTGTGGCCACAATACTCTACTGATCTTAAGCTATTTCATACTTGATATGCAATAAAACACAGTAATATAACATACTGATATCAGCTTTGTGAAATATTATAAGCTAGCATAATTCAAATTGCAGTTTGCAACAGAACGCATACCGTGGAGTATATGTGAAAGCGAGACACGATGCGAGAACTGTTACAGTAGTGTTTGAAAGCAAAGCCCCAGACGAGTTAAAATAACGGAATTACAGTCCTTACTCTCAAAAATGGACAATTCACCCCAATAGCCTATCAAAGTGAATTGTCCACTTTTTAGACACTTTTTGTAACTATAAGTTGGACCCAATTTTAGAGAACAAAAAAGCCCCCATCAGGAGTAAGGACTACTATTTAAAATGAATTTTCTAAATAACATCTACTTCCTAGTTTTAGCTATCCTGTCCAAAGCGTGTTTAAATTCTACTACATATGACAAATTGTGTGACCTACACACACGGTAATTTTATATACTTTAACGAACTTCGTTTGAGATCAAGGAGCAAGTACATATGGTATAATTAATTCTAAATTGGGCCTAATTTTTCGACTAAATATAGAGGCTATTTCAGAGATTCTTTTCTAGATTCGGGTACCAAAAATTTCTCACAGGAAAAGGTGGGCCTCCCAAACGAAGGATAAAATTTTCAAAACCGGTATTATCTCCGTGTCTCAGAGAAAAAGAAATCTAGGCTTGCAAGAAGTCCTAAAACGATTATTAGGGAATTTTCTTAATTGGACAAATAATTCTGCCTAGTTTGACGAAGGAAGCCAGAATGTAAATAATTTGGTCTGGAATAACTTGCACGTGGAATAAAAAAAAAACAGCGTCTGAAATAAATGTTTTTCCACAGGCTGATTTTATTTCTCCAGTTTTTTGTTTGGTAAAAAAACTTGTGAAATAAAATCAGCCTGTGAAAACACATGAATAAGACGGTGTTTTTTGTTTTATTCTACGTGGAACTTATTCCAGATCAAATTATTCCACATTATGGCCCCCCGTTTGATAAATCTACACTTAAAAAGAGCAACCGCCTAAGTTATTAAACACTTTAGCGATGTAAGAAAAAAAAATAAAAAAAAATGTGGCAGAAAAGTTGAGTTCGCGTTAATTTCTATTTGGTTGAGTCGAGCTTCAAGTAAACATTTGAAAACAAAAAAAAAAACTTGGAAACTGTAAAATACAACAAACAAGACCCAACCTAAGAAAAGGTACCCATTTGGGGTGTACTACCCAGGGCGTCGTCGAAAATGAGCGCATAATATATTTAAAAACGATAAAAACAAAAAGGTGAATCTTGGGGGTTAAAATGAGAAGTCTGCTTCGGCCATCGCTATCGCCCAGGCGAACTTGTCACGCTGTGTTTTGTTATAAACCTAAAAAAATCCATGTAAGTCGTTGAATTTTGTTTTAGTATGTTTAAACTGTTCCGCCCACGCAATACCTAGTTAAGGTAACAATTTGAACTTATAATAATATAGAGGGTACTCCAATTCCGGGCTGCCCCATTCGGGGTAGCTCCATTTCCGGGACAGTTTTTTTCTCAAGTAAGATTTAAGTTCCAATTCCAGGTCGGTTGTTAACCAATTATGGGCCGGTTTTATTTGCAAAAAAACGTTAGAGTACCCTCTGTATCTTGTTATGTTAACACTTTTTGGTTAACTTTTTTATGCTAACAATCTTCACGTAAGTAAAATGTTTTAGTTATCTTTTGACAAAAAATTGAACAATTTCCGGTTATGTTAACACTTTTTATTTATGTTAACCATTTTGAGTCTTAATAACTATCTAATGAATAGAATCTACACTAACAAAGTTTTACTTAGAGTTAAATTAAGAATAAATTCAATTTTATTAACAAACGACGGTAAAGTTTTTTTTTCATTTTTGAGTTAACTGATAAAATTTTAAGTTAACTGAATAAATTCAAACTTCTCTAGCTCCTTTAGTGTTAACATAACTGGTTAACGTATATACATATAGGAATTCGTATAACTACCTTTTCGATTGGCACGTCAAACTTTTTGCACCAGCCTACGCTAATGCGGGGATCGAGATAGTTGAGTTTGGAGGTGCCGAGCGCAATTTCTTTATTTTCGTCTCTGTCCTGTTTGTCACATTTTAGCTTGACCAGTTGCTCTTGTAACCTTTGAAGTTGAGCTGCTTTTTTCGACGAGTCCTCCCCATTCTTAATATTCCCGTTATTTGTTCGTTCTTCATAACGATTCTGTTTTCATGAATTAGCGTTAAAAACGGATAGAAAACTAGAGTCATTAGAAAAGTTGCATTTGTCGCCCGACCTTCGGCTACAGCAATACCAGAAGGGGTTGAAATTAGGGGACCGGGAATTTGAATTAGGAGTTAGATTACTACAGTCCCGGATCCCTGAAGGGCCGCTCCTTTATTGGCCGGGGCACCCTTAAGGTCCGCGATTTTCTCGATTTGAATAAGTGTCCAAATTTTTAATTTATATTTCATTAGATTTTTAGACAGTGGTCCATATCGGTTATAACCGATTTTTTAGACAAAACCTCATTTTAGATAAAAACTAGTGGGCGGCCTTCTAAATTTCAAACTTGCCATATGTTATATAACGATGTTTTTTTATGAAATCGGGTCAAAAAAAAATGATAAAAAGCAACTGTCGTTTAAAAATGATTCATCTTATAGGAACGTGAAAGCCTTTTTTTCTACCAACAGAAGATACAAAAAAATATAACTTTTTTTTCAACAAATGGCATTCACGTTCCTGTAAAACGCATTATTTTAAAAGTACGGTCGGTTTTTATCATCTTTTGACGCGATTTCAGGAGAATATCGTCAACATATTTATTAGTTTACTTATTTGCAATTTAGAAGTCAGTCCAACCACTTGGTTTTATATAAAATTTAATATCTTTCGAAATCGTAATTATGACGATAAACGCGGAATTTTTGGTACTTTCAAAATGTGGCCTTACCCTTTTCGCCTCTTTGACTTCTTTTTTCTTTTGCGCTATTTTGTCTTCTTTGTCTTCAATTTTGGCATCAGCGCGTTTCATCTGTTCGTCGAAAGTTTTTGGCGCCGTCCGTTTGTGGTTACATAAAATGGCTACAGCACGATTCGCCTGATTATACGTCAAAACCAATTCCGCCACGCTGCACGTAAAAAAATCACAAAATTAGTATAAAACTTGCAAGTGGTTAAGGATATTAGCACCCGTTTATTTAGGAGAATGGTTGAACGTTTTAAGTCGTTAGCAACGATTGACCATATTCTATGGACCGAACTCCGGTCATATAAAAGAACGATTGGGATAACCGGCCAGTTAACTACGCAGGGTGTGTAATATGAATTTTGTCTTTAGTATTACATACTGTATAACCATATGGACCACGTAATACGAAAGACAAAATTCATATTATACACCCTGCGTAGTTAACTGGCCGGTATTCCCAATCGTTCTTTTATATGGCCGGAATTTTGAGCAATAATTTTCCAGGAACCCCCATCTTTATATGGTTACCACTGCGCAGTTATCTCGCCAACATTACGTAGTAAAATATTTTTGGACGATAATGTCGGCAAGATAACTGCGCAGGGAGTGTATTATTCGAAACAGGATTTTATAGTCGAAAGGTGTGATATAATAAGTTGGTCGAAAAACTGAAATTGGACTCCCCTCCAAAAAGGGGTCGAATTACAAGAGTGAGAACTTTAACCCCATTTGGCTGGCAGGCTCAATGATAGCAAATGGTATGTAACTTACGTTTTACCCTCTTCTGTGGTGCTATCGAGTTGCTCTTGTAGCGTCTTGGACGCATTATAAGTACGGAACACTTTGGCGGTTAAACCCTCCATGATGCTGTTTAAATGTTTGTTTAATTTCGACGTATCAAGTCGGTCGAATAAATCGTCTTCGCCGTCTTTATTCTCACGAAATAACCGCACATTTTTATAAACGCGCTAAATTGAAAACAAAATGATCCCCTACTCTGGTTACGGACTGTATGTAACATACCTTTGTTACAGAGACAAAGTTGTGATATCTCATGGAATCTTTACCCAAGAAATCAAACTCAATCACGTATTGTTTCTCCTCGCCGTCAACATCGTGTTTGTCGTGAAGCTAAACATTTTCAGTAATTGACTACGCAGGGGCCTTTCCAACCGTTTTTTTTAATTTTAAGTACCCTTACATGCGGTTATTAAAATATTCGTACAGAGGGTCTGGTTATAAGATAAGACCCAAAAAACTGACTTATTGCACTTGAAGAAGGCTTTTAGGTCCGCATTGCGAGCCCAAATGGCACCTTGGGCTTCTTGAGAAAACGTTTTCTCGGAAAACGGGTATTAGATATCCAGACCCAGCTGAGTTGACACAAGTTTTTCAGAGAAAATACAAGAAAACTTTTTTCGGAGAAAATACAAGAAAACTTATCGGAGAAAAATGAAGAAAATGTTTTTCGGAGAAACTGCCCGAAAACGTTTTTTGAGACAATACAAGAAAACGTTTTTCGCATTAAAAATACAATAAAATCGTTCTTCGGATATCTTTATTTGAACCCTATCTTTAGTTAAAGATATTCGAAAAACGATTTCTTGTATTTTTTCCGAAAAACGTTTTCTTGTCTTGTCTCCAAAAAACGTTGTCGTGCAGTTTCTCCGAAAAACATTTTCTTCTATTTTCTCCGATAAAATTTTCTTGTATTTTCTCCGAAAAAAGTTTTCTTATGTTTTCTCTGAAAAACGTATTCACCAAAAAATGTTTTCTCCCAAAGACCCCGGTGTCCTCAAATAACCCTGCGGCTAATGTAATCAATACCTACTTTAACGTGCTCAACGCGCAATGAGCAACAGCCTACAGTGTCCGCCGCTTCATCGGTGTCTTTTTCATTCCCCGCACGGAGCGCCAACTTATCAATAAAGTACATGGCAACAGCACGCTGACGGTTGAACATCAACTTATCTTGCAAATCGGCCTAAAAAATTTGCAGGGGTTAAACTTGACCGTTTTTTTNTGGGGGCAGAGGTCGGCACTCGGATTCCAACCCGAATTTTACCCGCGGGTTGGAAACGGGTTGGACAACGATTTTCAGGCTTAAAAAGTCGGGTTCATAGTAAAAGTAATTGGGGTTTAAACTTATATATCAACAACGCAACACGCACGTTTTATTACAAAAATTTTTAATTCGGGTAAAATGCGGGTAAATTCGGGTAAATGCGGGTAAAACACACGGGTTGGAATCGGGTTGGACAACGATAATTACGACCTAGTAACCCGAACGGGTTGGTTACCCGAGTTGTACCCGAAATGGGTAATCACGGGTAACTTTACCCAACTTTTACCTGCGGAATTGGAATCGGGTTGGACAATAAAAAAAAATCAAAACTGCCGACCGCTGGGTGGGGGGTTATAACTTATAAGGTCTTGGACAAAAAGCGATTTTTGAAACACAATTACGCCTTGACGGCTTTTTCTAGTGGTACACAAGTTGGCGAGCCTTAAAAAAACCGTCCTTGTAAACATCTAAAATCGAAAAACGTTTTTTTGGAAATTCGAAAAAAGTTTTAAAAGACATGATTTAAAAAACTCATTTCACTTCGCCCTAAAAATATAAAAAAAGACATGATCTTGTCCCGAAGATCATATCCCGTATACGGCACTTATGAATAAGACCTGAAGAAATACACCACTTGCGCAGTTATCGTGCGAAAGTATTTTCTAAAAATGTTAGGATAACAGCGCAGGGCGTAGGCGTCAAAATAAAGTCCAATTTCGCGAAGGTCACTAGTTCACTTGAGTGAACTAGTTGAAATAAAATGAGAGAAAAGTCCAGTTCCGGGATCAAATGAACTTTGACACAAAATCGCAAATTGCCCCATAAATGGCTCCCCCTGTAATACCAGGGGGCCTGTATCCATAATATTATAATAAATGTGAATTATGAGTTACCTTGAACATTTTCAATCCAGCATGCGAGCCAGGTGACCTGTGGATCATGTCGGACTTCTTTCCATTTTTGTCCAGCCGGCGCCTCGGGGACCGGGGATCCCTTGGAGAGATTTAAAATAATTTCGTTGGCGGTGATGCGCTTTTTTAATTTGCCCATTTTAGGGTGCTCTCCACGACCTCGAAATAATCCAGGAGGTTCCAGACGAAAGTTGCCAATTTTTTCCTTGTGGCCGTCCCATTCACAAAAACCGTAAGTTTCCGCCAGTTTTGCGTTTTTCTCTTTCTCGACCTGTTTTTCGTCTTTTGATCTGTTTTTTCGAATTTCGCGCTGAGTGTCGAAATGGTCCAAGACTAGGATTATTTTTTTTTCTGTTTATGTTCAATTTTCAAAAAAATGTCATATGACCCCTAAGGGGGTCAAATTACAAGTTGCTCGTATGAAAATGGCCCCTCAATCGATTGTATTTTTCATGGAACCCCTCAAAAGTGACCATGAAAAATTAAAAAAACGTAATTTGACCCCAATAGGACCCCTGAAAAAGGGGTCAAATTACAATTTTCTTGTATTGCAATATTTGACCCAATTAATTGAAAAAATTGAACGATAATGCTCATCTGAAACTACGCCCCTAACCAGTTATTTCCAACTATCTTTACATACGCCCTACCAATTGTCTTCACAAAAAAAATCAATTATCGTTTACGTATATTGTTAACAATTTTTGAGCAAAATCAGTTGTGAAGATAACCGGTTGGATTTTTCGTGATACCTTTTGTGAAGTCGCACTTTTTGAGATCTTTAATTTTCTTCCGTTCCTCATCGGTCATTTCTTGGCGCCAATCTGCGAAGAAATTTTTACTGAAAAGTTCCGATTTTTTCTCATCAGTGACGTAATCTGTCCGCAACATAGCAGCGTAGAAGCCCATTACTTCCTCCGCATTTTCACTCAACGTCATCTTTTCGCCCGCGTATTTAAAATGCACGTTTTTGGGGAGCCGTTCGTATTCTGGGGGGAATAGAGGACCGCGATGTGCCAGACTGGTCCATTTTATACCAGCTAAAATAAACATAAAATAAACCACATATAACCGACCATACTAGGACGTGGCAACGTAGTCTTTAGGACTCCGAAATCCTGAAAATAAAACAAAAAGTCATTTTTCGAGGAAAGTTTCTCGAAGAATAAAAAATTCTCCGAGGAAGTGGGTTTCTCGGGGGACAGCCTACAAGGGGGTTGATATAAGGTCAAGGTCTAAAAAACTTACGTGACCTTAAATGCATTTTAAAAAACTGACCTGACCTTAAATGCATTTAAAAAAACTGACTAACCCTTATGACCAACCAAATTGTCTTTTTTCGTTGGATCCAAAAAAAAGTGAAAAAAGACATGATTTATCTTGAAAACAAATGACTTGACCTTAGAGCAAAAAAACTGACTTGACCTTATAACGACACAAATGGCTGACCTTTTAACCAACCACCCCTGTAATTGGACAATGTCTAATTTGAATAAAGAGGAATTGAACTATTTTCATTTTTAGCCCCGTTTGGTTGTGAAAAATACCCATCTATTCACGCGACGCCCTACATTGACCACATTTATTTCAACCTACCATCTTCTCGTTCTTGTTTCTTTTTTGGGTCTTCCTCCCACCATTTCCATTTTGGCTGTTCGGTTTCCTCCTTTTTAACCCGTGGCTTTTTCGCCGGAGATTTAGCGGGCGTGGAGACGGATTTTCGTTTGGTCGCCTTGGCCTTTGGCTCCGCTTTTGCGCGTGGAGTCGGTTTTTTCTTTTTCTTCTTCGGTTTTTCATCGTCCCAATCGGATCCTAAAGTAGTAATTTTAANACTGTGGAGTTACCCTAAAGACTCCTTATGATGATAAAAGTCAAATTAAAATAAAAGAAGAACGCAAACAAATTTTAGCAAATAGCAATCGTGGGAGTGATTTCCAAGTTTATCGAAAAATTTGAGATTTTGAATTGCTCCAAATTTCTAGAATTCGTGCACTAACTTATTTTTTTTGCACTTGAACTTATTCACGAAACCTTTAAAGATAATCTGAAGATAACTATATGTATTCAATGCGGTGTAATGTAAAAAATGATGTTGAGTTGTAAACAAATCGAGCAGACCACCCTTAACACTCTATAACGTTATAACAGAATCGCAAAATAAGTAACATTTGTTCGGTGAACCGAAAAAAATTCCAGTTTTTTACCACCTAAACTTTCAGGCTGAAAGTGACCAAATTTCACAAAAAATTCAGGAGCAAAATTTAGTCACTTTCAGTTTGGAAATTTCGGCCATCATAAAACAGAAAATTTCAAGGGTAAACTTATTGACTACACCCCCTGCGCTGTTATCTTGTCACCCGTTATCTTGTAGATTTTCCGCTTCGCTCCGTTATCTTGCGGATTTATTTTGGGCCTATTTCCAGAAATCCCCATGTTTATGTGTTAAGCGCTGCGCTGTTATCTTGCAGGTGTCCCCGTTCGCTGCGTTATGTTGCAGTTTTTTTTTTCATGCGAAAGTTGCAAGATAACGGCGCAGGGGGTTGGGTTATTATTAACCCATACAGTAAGATATATTCCATATGATATAAAATATAAATTATATCTTACCAGAATCAGGTTCAGATTTTAATTCTGGAGATTCGTATGGTTCTGGTTCTACATCACTTGTCTCCATGTATTCTTCTTTTACAGGTTCTGGTTCTTCCTTCACTGGATCTTCATCTGAACTATGACGCTTCTTCTTTTTATCCTTAATACCAGTTTAATGCTTTTTTTCGAACAATCCATTTTAGTTGATCATAAACTGGCGTTATTCTTTTTCAAAAAGACTTTCGGAGTTTGAAAATTTTAGAACAATTTGCCTTTCTCACTTGAAATCATGCGAAAAAAGTACAACAAATTCATTTTTTAGAAAAAAAATACTCAATTCTTCTGTCAACTCGAAACTTACAGTTTTCGAAACAAAAAAGACTAAAATACAAACCGGTATTTTAGCTTGATACCGGTATTTTCGGACTTTGAAGTAGTAAAACTTACAAACTGTAAAAATATAGACATCGGTCGGTTTGTACGTTTTACTAATTCAAAGTCAGAAAATACCGGTACCATGCTAAAGCAGTTGTTTGTATTTTGGTCTTTGTGTTTCGAAAACTGCAAGTTTCTAGTCACAGAAGAATGTAAGCAGCAACATAGAGGCCATTTGCATATTCGGGAATAATTCATTCTGTCAGAAAATTAGAGAAAAATCAAAAAAAAATCGAATTTTTTTTCGAAATTTACCTTTTTCTTGTCTTTGTCCTTTTTATGTTTTTTCTTTTTGTGTTTGTGTTTTTTGGTGTGTCCGTTCTCGATTTCATTTCCATTTTCGCCATAATCTTCGTCGTGATCGTCGGCGCCCATTTATATTAAAGTTCAAAACGGTTTCGAAGTGAACAAAAATATATCTGCAAAAAAACATAAACGTAAAAACGAGCTCATTTTTTAATCGATTCTTTCAAATTCCCAGATCAAAGAAAATTTTTCATTCAGAAACGCTCGAACAGTTAGTAATACGGTAATAACGGCAATTGATGATTGAAAAAACAAAAATCAAAATTTTCCGATTTTCCTTCTTTTCAAAAAAACGCATCGATTAGATTCGAAGAATGTATAATTTGAGCGAAAGCCATCTTAGGCAAAAAACCCTCTGCGCAGTTATCTTGCCGAAATATAATATTTGGAGTTTTTTTAATACTTTTGCAACATAACTGCGCAGGGGTATACCAAATTAAACGTCCTCGATTCCAATCGGCCTTACAATCCCGTAGTCAGATTTTATAGCCTGGTTGAAATTATTAATGATATTTTAAAATTTAAAATAAAAGTGTTAAACTGCAAGTTTTAAAACTTTGAAATCTTTACAAACCAGGCTAAAAATGTGATACTCACAAAAAACATGGAAATTATCGCACAATATGGTCTGGAAGTAGCCTGTACCAACTTTAGGTAGTGAAATATGAGGTTTTAATTAATTTTTTGTTTTAAAATCGGAAAGAATATTCCACTGCCCCAGGGACAGAGCTTAACCATTGAAGGATGACAGGGGAAAACAAATGATAAAATAAAATTGACGGTGAAAGGTTAAAACGAACAAACCAAAAAGATGGTGCAATAGAGTTATCCGTGAAAATTGAAATATAATAAAAAAACGTATCAAGGTTGTTTTCAAATAAGGGCAACCCAAAGTTGTAACTCTGCTTGCCAGATCAGGTCGTTAGGGGTGCAGGGTAATGGTGTTTTGGGTGAGGTTTCGCGACCAATGTTTTTAAGTAGAAAAAAAAATGGTCGCGAAACCTTGTTTGAAACACCATTTGGCGACCATGTGGTCGCGAAATCATATTTTTAACAACGATTCGCGACCAAATGGTGTGGTCGCGAAAATACTCATAAACGGGGTCTTTTCGCGACCACAAATGGTCGCGAAAGTACCCCACTCAGTTGCGTATTTTAATTCGTAATTCTTTAAAACATGCCAAAACTTTTTTTCATAAGTCTAACGATATCTGAGTAGTAATAGTAACTTTGGGTTTCGATTATTTGAAAGCGACCCAAGTGATACCAAGTACCTCCGAGATACTGAGGGCTGCTAAGATGGCGCCGACTGGTGTCCGGAAACAATAATTAAGTAAATTTTCTTGTATTATTTTACCAAATTAACCCCCAAAAAAATGTTTTGTTCATTGAAGACTATGAGTGTAGCTTTTAAATTTAAGCACCGAGTATTTTCAGATGCGTTATTTTTACGGAAATCAGTCGGTGCCGCTACGAACTGCTCAAATTGAAATAATTTATATAGAGTCCTTAAGCAGGCATATATGAACAGCTCATCAAGCCCCCACTTTTAAAGTTATATTAAAATTAAAATATTCTATAGGCACATGGAGGAAAAAAAAATATATGTTTATAAACAAAAAAAAAATATTATTTCTTAATCCTCTAGTACTTTTTCCTCTTCCAGGGTTGTCTGTCACCACCACCTCTACCGCCACCTGACCTTCTATCGCCGCCTCCTCGGCCTCCACCAAATGACCGACCACGGCCTCCTCCGCGACCTCGACCTCCGCCGCGGCCTCTACCACCTGACCTTCTATCGCCACCGCCGCCAAACGAGCTGGAGCGGTCAAACTTCATTGGGGCGAGTTCGGGAAGTGCCTCGCACTTTTTTAGGGTTAAAGTCGCCGTGTCCGCCCAGTTTGCCTCGACCTTCTCGGTCATTTCTGAGGGCAAGTCGAATACCCCACCGAGCATGTTTTCGAACAAACGCATGCCTTTGGCAGCTGCCCGGGCTTCCGCGTTTATTGACTTCTCCAAAAGAGCAAATATAAATCCAGAACTGCGAAGTTCAAATTGACATTCCATTTGCCACGTTTGACACCCTTTAAAATTAAAGTTACTTGAAGAAACATTTTTCTTGTCAAAATAATTTTGCGGTAGCTGTATCGGATACACCGTTTAAAGCACAAAAATTTCAAAATGGCTCCAGCCCAGGTCAATATGTTTTTCATTGAAATGTTAAATGACCCATCTCGAGGGGTCATATTATATTTAAATATAATATGACCCCTCGAAACTAAAGTTTTTGTAAAGACATTTTCTCTTTCAGAGAAACATAATTTGACACCTTCATGGCTGGATTTTTTGAACCTCAAAGTAAAGAATTTTTAAATGTGACGAAATTATCGTTATCTTTATACACATTCAATTGAAAAATATTCATTGAGTACCTTTCTTTCCATTTAACAAAGATCGGCTAGTACAGTCGGTGACCCCAGACATGATTGCAATGGCCGATGCCAAAAGATTTTCGGCCGAGCCTCCTTCTTCTTCAGCTGCCGCAATCATTTCTCGCGCAACTTCTGTGAATCGTTCTCCGCTCTATATATTTTAATTATAATTATTTATATTTATCGATATGTATATAATATATTATAACATACATTACATATGTATTATTTCGACGTCAAAAATTATTTGAATAATCATGAATGAATCTAGCGAAAAACCCCGTCAGTCCCAGGTTTCCAACAAAAAAATCAAAAGGGTCTTCTGTAGTTCGAGAAACCGGCAATTTACCACTTTAACCGGTAATTACTACCGGTAAACTTCGTACCACCGGTTCGAATATTTTTAACTATACTAGCCCCATCCATTGGGCGTTGTTTGCCAAAAAAATCAAGTTCATACCATGTCTGGTTCAGGAGCAGTTAGAAAAGTATTGGGAGCAGTAGTGAAAAAAAACCCGTCCCTGCATTTGCAAAATAATTTCAATTTTGAATAAAACGAACCTTCTCCGGCAGTTTGGCAATTTGTTCTTTGACGTCCTTTGCGGCCGCTTCTTCGAGTTCCATTGGCGAAATGGGGCCTCGCAACTCAAACGTAAAGCCAGCAATATGTTCCACTTTTTGTAGTTGATAATACTAAAAACATATTTTTATCAAGACCAAACTATAAATTTCCCACAAAGAGATCTTGAACTGCTTAAAAAACTCCCACAATGACCCCTTTTTCGTAAGTACAGTTGTTATTTGAAACATAATTCTGTTTTTTTTTATCTTAACTTTTTGTATCTAACTCCCAGGGGGAAGTGCGTGTATATAGACACAACTGGTGGCCCAAATCAATTTCTGATTAGTCAGATCGACGTAGTTTGACGAGCTCTACAACTTGGCTTTACCACTTTTCTGAATTATTGCGAATTATTGTGAATTTTTCAAGTGTGTATATAAACAAGCATTTTCGCCTTACGGGTTCCCAAAAACTCCTTCCCCTGAGAGTTAATGATGGGAAATTGTTTTAAGTTCTCATAGGATGTTCTGCTATTTTAGCTACGGTACTTTACGAGTAAAAAATGGCCAGATAACTATCACATGAAACTGTCTATAGAAACTTCCGATGACTTACAGCCTGTGGTTTGTAGAGACATATAGAAATCCCCGAGCGTCCAGCACGACCTGTTCGACCAGATCGGTGAATATAGGAGTCAACATCTTGAGGTGGTTCAGTTTGAATAACCAAATCGACTTCTGGAATGTCAAGACCGCGAGCTGCTACATCGGTCGCGACCAAAATGCGCATTTTTCCATCTCTGAACGCCTTGAGGGTTTGCTCGCGCGTTTTTTGTTCAATATCGCCATGAATCATTTGAGCATCGCTAATATTATCGGACAGGGCCAAATCGGATGTGTCCCGTTTTGTCGAGGCAAAAATGATGGCCCGGCCCGATTTGCCACAATANGCCGTTACCAAATCACCAATCACATCGGCCCAATCCGAGTAATGACATTTGATCGCCAGATGGCGCACCGTTTTTGATGTTCGATTTTCATTTTGGCCGACCATGTTGATAATTGGCGGAACGGTTTTCATGTATTTGGCCGCGGTTTCCGTGACCCATGATGGACACGTTGCGGAAAAGAAAAGCGTCTGCGGTTGGCTATTTTCGTAACACTGGCTAACGCACTCATCAACAGCATCAGCAAAACCCATGTCTAACATTCGGTCAACTTCATCCAACGCAACAATCTTCAGTTGGCTAAAAATAGTTGTTGTG
>SCLG01000352.1:165372-184618 GCA_004367875.1 Oikopleura albicans
AAAATTTTCAAATTTGAAAAATTTGTATTTGCAAAAATTTTGAAAAAAATCAAAATTTTGAAAAAAATCAAAATTTTCAAATTTGAAAAATTTATATTTGAAAAATTTGTATTTACAAAAATTTTGAAAAAAATCAAAATTTTCAAATAAAAAAAATTCAAAAGTCCCACTTACCAATCTTTTTAGCTTTTTTCTTTTGTGGTGCATCTGGGTCTTCTTGCTTCCGTTTCTTTGTCTTTTTAACAGGTTTAACTGGCTCAGCAACCTCAGCTGGTTCAGAATTGCCAATCTCGTCATCTTCGATAACTTCTTTCTTTGCCTTCTTTTTTGACTTTTTAACTTTCGGCAGGTCTTCCTGAACGCCTGAATCTTCCTCAAGTTTGACCTCAGTTTTGATCTTTTTAGACTTTTTGACCTTCTTTACTTTCAACGTCGTGTCTGTTTCTGCCATCGTCACAATACCAGGCATCGGTCTCAATCTTCAACAAAACAAATGAAAATTATTTGAAGACTGGCGTATCAAACGGGGATGATACAGTATGTACAGTTGAATGTTTAGCGAAATCACAAAGGTAGAGTTTTAGGTTGAACTGAACGCCAAAACACTTGTAGCGGGCACCTTTTAATGTATTGGGTTACTTTTGTTTGTAATGTAATGCGTTGGAAAATGTTTGAATTTTTGACAACAATTATGACTTCGGATATCGGACATCCGGTAGTACCAGAAATAGCCGGTTAAAACTACCAAATTTTGAAAAAAAATCATCGATCGGTATTCGAGAAACCGATACTTTTGTGTTTTAACAGGTTATTTCCGGTACTACCGGATGTCCGATATCCGAGGTCATAATTATTGTCAAAAATTCAAACATTTTCCAACTCATTACAAAAAAAAACAATACATTAAACGGTACTCGCTACAAGTGTTTTAGCGTTCAGTTCAACCTAAAAAAACTCTACCAAGTGATTTTCGCCAAGGGCTACGTCTGAAACTATATTAAAAACTGAGAAGGGTTCAATAAGAATAAAGGAATATCCCAGAAAAGATGATTCGGCCGAACTTTTGTCGGCCAATTGCATCTTCTTGGAATGTGATTATTAAACTCTTCATTTTTTTCGGTTTTTAAAGGTGAATTTGGCCGAATTCTCCAAGTAATCCTTTATTCATATTGGACGTTTTCTTGTTCGTTGTTTTTGCTTTCAACCGATTCAGACGGTGCCTGCATGACCAGAGGCAATTTTCTGGCAAACTCTCTTATAGCAACCTTTTCGGGTCAGTAATTATTTGTACATATGTACGCCTTTAGCCAGTTTAAAAACAAATCTGGGAAGTCACTCATTTTACTATGTCTTTCGGCTCGTTAAAATTGAAGATTTTTTCTTTTTCAAAATTTTCTTTTTACGATTTTTTGAAAAATTAGTTTTTGGCTTTTGACTTCTATTCTCTTCCCACATTCGCTGCTTTGAAATATTCGAACTATCATCCAACATTTCACCGACGGTTTCGGCGGAAGCAAAAATCTGCTCATCGTCACCCTTGGCCTTCTTTTTGACAGGGGGTGTATTTTCGGGGTCACTAATGTCGTCCTCGTCAAAGTTGTCGAGGTCGTCAAGATCTTCAAAGTCGTCACCATCGCTCGATTCGCCCGCGTATAAATCTCCGAGGTCAACTTCCTCGTCGTCAAGGTCAAGGTCATCCTCACCGGTCTGTTTCTTCATTTGCTTTCGCTGTTTTTTGGTTTTGAGTGAAAAATCAATTTCATTCAAATTTTTCTCCCAACCACTTGTTAACTCGTCAAACTCAGCATCGGACACATCCTCCAGCTCTTCCTCGGTCTCGGTTTCTATTTTTTGGCCACCGGATGGACGAAGTTTGAAAAATCTAAATCAATTTCATTGACTTTATGGCAATAACCCCATTAACCCTATCACAGTTTGATATTTATGCCTCAAATTGGTATCCCTTTATAAACCTTTAACTCCTGTACCCCGATTTTAATTATTGAAGTCCCGGGCTGGAAACCCAATATAAGAGATGCACATTTCGGAAACTTTTCTGGCCCTACCCGATTCCGTACCTGCGGGTAAAAACTCGGGTAACTTACCCAACTTTTGCCCGAGTCGGGTAAAAACTCGGGTTTCAACCCGACTCGGGTAAGCTCTAAATTTGACGTTGTCCAACCTGACTCTTTTTACCGCGTTTTACCTTTATTTTTTTTACCCGAGTATAACCCGTATTGTGATTTTTACCCTAGTTTTAATGTTCGCCCCCCGTGTACTTTTCCGATTTTGAATATCCGTTGCGGTACTCCTAAAGCCTAAGTTTGTGGGCAGCCTAGTTTGTACACAACATGACTGACCGATCCTTAAAAATGTTTAGGGTATCATATTTACCTTTGCATGAATTTGTCTTGGGGCGCAAGTTCTTTTTCCGAAGCCTTTAAAAATTCCAACGAATTCACCGGCAACTGTGTTGTGTCCAGATAACGGTTTACCCTTCTCTTGTTAACGCTACCTGCCTGTCTTTCCTTCTGTGCTTTCGGATTCTTGTAGACAAATCGGTCGAGAAATCGAATAACTGTAAAATCATTCAAAGGATCTCCCGGATATGACTGAAAAAATTCAGTTAAAAAATGAAAGTTATTTTTTGACAACTATTTCATATGAAAACTGGTCAATTAGGCCGCATTGAAAAAACGGAAAAAAAAGTTTCAAACCAAAAATAATGTGCATTTGAGTTAAAAGCGAACCGAACCTACGTAAAAAATAAATGAATGACTGGAGGCAATCGTAGTAAGCCAATTGTTTTATTTAAATTATGCACGTAGGTTCGGTTCGCTTTGAACTTAAATGCACAGTAGGTCCAATTAGTTAAATCAAAACCAATCCTAGGAAAAAGGTTCAAGGGCAAATTAATTATTTTCAACATATAGAATAAAAATGATTTACCTCCTTGGTTCCATCGAGAATATTATTTGCGAAAAGGGCAACCGATGGGTGAAAATGATTGGCCATCGATGATAACTCCCAAGTTTTTTCGTTCTCGGCACCACAATAACTGGGATTGCGTGCCCATGGATCATATTCTTTTTTGTCCTTCATAGCACGGTGATCCCATCCGCCTGAATAAAAATACATAAATAACCCGAGATAAAATAGGATTTGGGACCAACAAGGTTTACGGAGAAAGTATGCACCACTTGGCATCGAATGAAACTGCCTAGGATGCTATTAGAAAAAAAAATCCGCAGTGGGCAGTAAAATGCAAAAATGCTCAAAACGCCGTCATAATCGTTCCGATTGGTTGACATAAAGGGCGTTAAGTTAACTCTCGGGGAAGGAGTTTTTGGGAACCCGTAGGGGGAAATGCGTGTAAATAAACACGCACTTAAAAAAATCTCAATAATTCAAAAAACTGGTAAAGCCAAGTTGTAGAGCTCGTCAAACTACGTCGATCTGACTATTCAGAAATTGATTTGGGCCACNTTTTGTCGGCATCCTTAAAATTTTCTTCTTCGTCGTCGCTATTGTCCATACGTTCGACGGGCGCAGATGATTGGCCCCCTATTGTACTTCGTCGCCCAACAAGCGGATCATCGGTTATTGACCTCAACTGTGGCTTGTCTGACAGCAATTGAGCTATTGATAAAAATATTATTACTTTCTAGAATAACGAATGTTATTGTTTTGTGGAAAGCAAGTATAAAAAACAGTTTGAAAAAAAAGTGAACGCAAATGCCCAGGGGCAAACGCCGCAAAGGCTTGAGTGAACTTGTTACGGATCATTCTTTTACGGATTTGTAAAAGTTGACTAAGCTTCGGTTAAATATACAGAGGGGTCCCAAGTAAGGGCTTCTTTTGGGCACTTTTGAAAATCTTGAACGTGGCCCTTACTTTGGGCCCGATGTACAGAACTTAAAGAGCACAAAAATATAAAAAAAGGTCGGGCCTGAGGTGCTTACCGCCTGACGTTGTGCAACCAAATAAGACCACAAATTACATGAGTATTGTCAATACTGTATTGGTGTACTAAAATTGGTTTTATGTCCTGCTATACAGTTGGTGACGAAACGAGTTGACACATAACAAGTTGACAGTTTTTGGGCATTTTTTTGCAAAAATAGGCAAAAAAGGGCAAAAGTGACGTAACAAGTTGACAAAGTGAAACAAGTTGACAGTTTTTGACGAAAAAAATCAGAAACGAAAGTGTCAACTCGTTACGTCACCAATTATAATTCAATACGGTATTGACAATACCGCTAATTAGGCATCAACTTATAACATTAAATAATATGCTTATTTAAAATGAAATATTTTTTAATAATAAATCATCTTCACCAGTTCTGCAATCACTTGAACTTTAGCAAACTTAGAAGCTTATTATTTTATACTTAATTTGTGGTATAAAAAATATACGAGGACATAAAATCGATCAGTACCTATACAAGTACTCATGTAATTTGCGGTTTTCTGCGGCTGCACGTCGTCAGGCGGCAACAAATAATGGGGCCTATTCATTAGGAACAGAACAACATTGATGGAAAACTACATTGATGTTCTTTGTTAGATGCAGTGGATAAAAGCTATGTTTCGCTGACGACTTAATAATTTAACAATTTTACATGTTTTTCTTCTTCTTCATTTCCCTAAGAGATACTTGAACGGATGGTGTTTGAAAAAAATTATCTTATTTTTCCGCCAGTCGTAGAGGTGGGACTTATTTAATATTTGTTTTCAAGAAATAACGGTATATATCGAGTGCACATGGAAATGCCAGTCAGAGTAATTGAAAATGCGTTTAGTACTGAAAATTTTTATCCGAAGAATTTCATCAATATTCTAGAAAAAAAAAACAATAAAACTGGTCATTACGATAACGCGTTTTTAATTTCAATTTGCGTCAACGTAGGTTCAAGATAAAAAGCTCAATTTCGGTATCAAATATCAAGCAATGCTATTGGCCCATAATTATTAATTAGAGTCATTCATTTTTTTCAACCTACGTTGACGCAAATTGAAGTTAAAAACACGTTAGGTAGATAATTAGATCTAAATGATAGATTAGATAAAGCACGAAGCCAATTTTCACAATTTTGTACTAACGGACACATTAGTTTTTATCCGTAAACAAGGGATAAGGAGTTCATCTGATGAATTCGGGGCCAATAATCCAAATAAAAAAAGTGACGAACAACATCAGCAAAAAAGTGAGAATCTCTCGTTCGCTGATTGGTCAATGCAAATTCTGAGAGATTTTCACTTTTTTGTTAAACTCATTCGTCATTAGCCTCACTTTTTTTCTTTTATTGGTCCCCGAATTCATCAATCGAACGCCTTACATAAAAATCTGGGACTCTAGCATATTTGATTTCGAAATACTTTAGTCCCCANNNCCCGGTCAAAGATCAACGGGAAATTTAAGCACTGATTTAACGACGGAAGACATTAGCTCGTACAACTCATCCTATAATGAGAAACCATACAGTCGACGAATGCCTCTACCCTTCGAACACAGCCGACGTCATAACCCTCACGTTAGTTAACCCTCAAAGAGACCCTTGGGACCAGAAAAAACATCTTTTGGATTGGGCTTTGTTTCGTATCGTCCTGATTTTAAAACGCTAAAAATATTTTTAGCGGAAATGCATAGTTCTTTTTAAGTGCGGCACTTAAGAGGGGGAGAACTGTAATACAAAAATATTTTAAAAGAAGGAAATCACCTTTCGGTGATTTGTCTTTGGGTGATTGGCCGAGCACGGTCAAAAAAGACCAATGGCAGGACACATAGGCCTCAGACGCGCTGTCAAACAACGTTACCAAAAAGTGGTAACATTATTTTTTTTCGCGTTTGAAAACCACTACGATACAGTCAATCACCCAAAAAAATTCGCAAACAATTACTATTTTTCATATTTCCCTTTCAACTTTGACCTTATGAACCTTCTCTGTAATCGAGTCAGCTGAATAACTTTCTTCTGTAATTTATATTGATTTTTTTAGTCATCGAATGTAAACCATTTACTGCGTATTCACAACGAGCCTGTTTGTCAAGTAAATACGATAATGAACGAGCATGGCGATACGGAAGACGCAGAAAAAACGACAAACTATAGATCAAGCTACATTCCAAAAATCGCACAGGTGACTCCCTTATGTCATAAATGCTGAATTTCACCCCGGTCAATGCAAAATTTCTTGCACTAAATCATAAAATAATTGATACAAAAAATAGACTGTAAAATTCGATTTCAAATTGCACTAGAAAATTATACGTTATTATCGAATACTCCAACCTAGCATTGCCCAAGGCAGGGTAACATAGCATTATAACCACAATTTAAAACACAAATTTCAAAAAAATAAATCTTGCAATTTGATCCTACTTTAAACAAACTTAACGAAATCAAAAATTGCTAGTCCGTACTCATAAAGCGTTACATAATAGCGGCGCTAACATAAAACGTTACAAATTTGTGGGGCAAAATGTGTTTTTTTTTTTTGTTTCTATCAAAGGCCTCTTAGAAATACTATTAAATTATTGATATTTTGTCAGACATTAATAAAGAATTATCATCAGTGATTGTTACCATGCTTACTCATGTTGAATCGAGGTCATTCTCTTTATAAAGTTACCATAACATTATTTTTTCATGAACTTTTGATGGCCACTAATGTAACCCCGCATCGCACTGTATCCATAAACGAGCAAGATATTACAATTTCATCAAGAATACAGACCAATAGTATAGCCATATAATATGAACTGATTTGATGATAATAATATGGCCCATATTATTATCATCAAATCAGTACAACCTTTATTATTAATTTTACGGGGGGCTCTGGTTATAAGGTCAAGGCTAAAAAATGACTTGACTTAAATGCACTCCAAAAAAACATGACTTGACCTTAGTGCAAAAAAAAGTCCAAAAAGATGATTTCTATAAAAAAATTATTACCCTTGTTTTACCCGTATCGATCTAAACGTATTTGTCGCGTTCTAAATTTAAAGTCAAAAAAGTGAAAAAGACATGATTTCTATAAAAAGTTTATTACCCGTGCTTTACCCGTGTCGTTCTAAACGTATATGTCTCGTTCTAAATTTAGACCCAAAAAAAGTCAAAAAAGACATGATTTATCTTGAAAAAAATGACTTGACCTTATAACCAGACCCCCTGTAAATTAATTCCTTAATTAGAAGTACATATCTAGACCGCAGTTCCATCATCACGCAGCAGAAATCATACATGGCGAAATCCAATTATTCCGCAGAAAAATGACACATATGAAGACAATCGCGTTATTTTACTACCGGCCGTTCAAGCCCGTAACAATAAAATGTTCTCAACTGGGGGGATGGGAGCCAACTTTCCGTGGAATGCACTTAATAACAAGAATCTGAACTCGAATGATTACAAGACACTTAACCCGAAGCGGAAAAATATGACGGCCAGCAATCGAAAAGAAATTTGTTTTCCCAAGCCCAGGTATGGCTTCAATTAAAAAAGTGTTATAAATCAAAATTATGTTACAGTCCTTTCTCATTTATCGGACGATTGTTCTTTTTTCGGACCCTTTTTCGGCCAAAAAGGGGCCATTCAAATAGAAAAATGGACCTTTTTGTGACAATGCTCCTTTTTCGGAAGCTATTTTCGAGAACCGAAAACGTCCGATAAATGAGTAAGGACTGTATTTCATAATTCAAAAATCTTATATCGAGTTATGTTGACGCTTTTGCTGAAAAAAGGGCTTATTATAAATGGACAAAAAGCATGATAGAAATTTTACGAACATGTTTGGGACGATTAACATATATGTTTAGACAACATGTTCAAAAAGAGAACGGTTTTCGCGTAGAATCATGGGATGGCGCGCCGAGTCTGAATGTGGACAAAACGAAGTATNTTTCCGTGGAATGCACTTAATAACAAGAATCTGAACTCGAATGATTACAAGACACTTAACCCGAAGCGGAAAAATATGACGGCCAGCAATCGAAAAGAAATTCGTTTTCCCAAGCCCAGGTATGGCTTCAATAAAAAAAGTGTTATAAATGAAAATTATGTTACAGTCCTTACTCATTTATCGGACGATTGCTCCTTTTTCGGACAATTGCTCCTTTTTCGGCCAAAATGGGGCCATTCTAATAGAAAAATGGACCTTTTTGTGACGATGCTCCTTTTTCGGAAGCTATTTTCGAGAACCGAAAACGTCCGATAAATGAGTAAGGACTGTATTTCATAATTCAAAAACCGAGTTATGTTGACGCTTTTGCTGCAAAAAAGGCTTATTATAAATGGATAAAAAACATGATAGAAATTTTACGAACATGTTTGGGACGATTAACATATATTTTTAGACAACATGTTCAAAAAGAGAACGGTTTTCGCGTAGAATCATGGGATGGCGCGCCGAGTCTGAATGTGGACAAAACGAAGTATTGGGCCAACCGGTTTTACTATTCTTAAAACTAGGATCAAAGTTGGCGATCGGAGCGATGGATTACAAAAACATGCGAAATAATACAAACTGTACATTTTAGTAATAAAATATTGGTATTTTGTACTGCTAATTTTTATGTCGATAAAAAACATATTCATTCAATTACTATGGAACTCCGCTTTGCGGACTCATCAGGTGATTTATGTAGTTTTGAGACCCGCTTCGCGGGGCTATTCTGTCATCAATCTAATTTTGGGTTATACAGTTTTGGGCACCGCGGTATTCTAGAGAAAACCTATTGTCAAATAATTTCATTTTCTATGAAATTGAATGGACAAGACCATAAATTCCTTAAAATTTACATAAGGATTTACGCAAACACATCAGGTAACACAAAGTGTTTTATGCAAAAAAAAATGCATTTGTACAAAAATAAAATGTCCTTATTTTAGCTTTCTTATTTGCTACTAATTTGTGCAAGTTTTATGCAGATCAATCATTTTTAAAGCTATTGTTTTTTTCTTGATACAATAAAAATACTGAAAAAAAAATGTTTTCCGTACCTAACAAAACAAGAGATGCCGCTTGTAGTGGTGTTCTGGAGACAATAGCCATTGCCATCATTCGTTTTATGAATGCTTTTTGTCTGGCTACAATTTTGTCCCCCGTCATCGTTCGATAAATGAGATTCAACATCATTGGGTGACGCTTTGTCTCAACGGCCATTTCGGGACGCAGCATGAGACTGTACAATGAATTGTAAAATCGATCACCAAGCTCCTCCCGCGAGTTAAACGCTAAGAAATAGTGCATAAAATAAGGGCAAACAAATTAAAAGTAGGCCTTAACATAGTTGTTGGTGCAGTAGACTTCCACAAAATAGATTTATACTTTGTAAAAAAGGACGGACAATTATAATTATAATCCTTGTACTCATTAACTCTCAGGGGGAAGGACTTTTTCATAACCCGTAGCGTACGGGCCGTAGGGGCACGTATGTACACACTTAAAAATTCACAATAATTCTGGTAAAACTGGTAAAGCCAAGTTGTAGAGCTCGCCAAACTACGTCGATCTGACTATTAAGAAATTGATTTGGGCCACCAGGGCCCCTAGAGAGCTGTTTGAAATATCCAACCTACGCAAAAAATATCGCCAATGGAATTTTATCGAAAAGTTAAGGGGGGTCAGCAATACCAATTCTTATGCCTTAAATCGACGAAAAACCAAGTCGTGTGCATATATGCACACTCTTTCCCCTGGGAGTTAATAATGAAATTTACACCAAAAAAATTTTACTTTCAAACTAACAGAGCAACCCCGCGAAGCGGGGCCGATAGCGCGCGTGATACCAATCTTGGGACGGAGTATCCCCACTGAGCGGGGCCGTGATTTCGCGTGAATACTCAAAACTATTTTTAGGAGGGCTTTTTAGAGATTTTTTAACGTAATGAACCCATACTCGTAATGCAACGTACCTTGAAAAAGAAACGACAGCGATTGAAGTGCCACAATAAACGTGCCATTGTGGACCAATTTGAATAAATGGTTTATATTCGTTTCGATGGCGTCATCGTCTTCACGTTGAGCAAAAGGAAATGCTCGATTAACCCCCGTCAACAGGGCCAATAGAATCTTTTGCGACATTTTATTTTGATGTTTGCCGACCTCAGTCGTGAAAAACTCAAAATAGAGCTTGAGGAGACGTGTGGGAATTTCGTGACGCTCAGATGAAAACACGAATTGGTTTAAAAATGAAAAAGCGGCGTAAATTGAGGCGGCGACTTGATTCGGACGATAAAGAAAAGATTCAACTTCGTACGCAACAACTTCTTGCATATTAGGATGTCGACGGAGAAGACTATAATTTTTCATATTAAAGTAAAATACTATATAATATAGTGTATATTCTTTACAACTGTTTTCTACAAAATTGTATACAATTTCTACATCGGACATCAGGACATTATTCAATTTTTTGCGATTCGAAAAATAAGTACAGGGGTCGGTTTTATTTTAGGACGCCCCAACTTTGAAGCAAATTCAAAAAAAATGTCACACGACACCTTGGGGTCAAATTACACGAATTTTCAAATTACATGCTAGAGGTAAGGCCAGTAGAAATTACACGGTACACAGATGCAATTTTAGAAAAAAATTCAGAAAAAAATAAACATTTTCTATGATAGCCCGGAAGCCAAACCCTCAATCTATAAAATTTTTGACGAAAACCCTGGATGTCCGCTAACCGCTCCAAAATTTGCTTCAAAGTTGGGGCGTCCTAAAATAAAACCGACCAGGGGTAATTTAATTCTGGGACACCCGATTCTGTCACCCTTCAATAAAAAAAGTTCAATTTCGAGACGTTTTTTATTCCAAAAGAACACACAAAAAAAATCAATTCCGGGAAGGTTTTTTATGATAAAATGACACGAAATTCAAATTCCAGGACAAAAAAGGACTTTTCAAAATCGCGAAGCTTTTTTTCAAATATTTTCAAACATTATTTTTAAAATAAAAATATTATTAAAGAGGAAAGACTTGAATTCGCGTTGAAAACCTACACAACAATATCTAGGCAGAAACTTCGTACTACGAAGGCCTTATTTATAAATGATGCATATTCGAGTTCTTTGGCTCTTTTTCTAGATTTTCTCACTATTTATTCGCAATTGACCAATTGTATTGTGTTAAATGAGCGGTTCTATTTTCGCCGCGAACTCATCTCTTACGCGTTTTATTGTGTGTAAACTTACTCATTTAGAAGCGTAATTGCGCGCTGAACAACCTTTGGTTTTGGGTCACCAAGTTTATTTATCAAAATAGCTAGAAGACGCTCTTCGCATTCGGGTTGAGTTTCTAAAAGACTTTTGGCCAAATCAATCGCCACATGTTTCATCTTTTCGATCGGATCATTCATAACTGACTCCAAAACAGAAATATATTCCGAAAACGTTTGTTTTAATCTAGGCTTGGTTGTAAACTGGTGCTGACATCTTAGTTTAAAAATACGTCCATATTAGGGTGTCCCGAGCTTTTGAGTATGCGAATACCAGAAATGATACCAGAAAATTCCGTTTTTATCAGAAAATTGTTGAAAAGCGTCAAAATCCCCCCTTGGGGTTAAAATTCGGGGGTCCCGTAATGAGATTTTTTGATCACTGTATCCTACTCTATCATCTGGTACCAAAAGAAAATTGATACGGAGAACCTCGAAAAAAGCTTGGGATCAAAAAAAAATAGCAGACCGAGCACGCCCCTAAGACATGTTGGCGAACATAAGCGCATAATGCATCACCTAACCAGTTATCTTAACCACTGTTTTGCTCAAAACGTGTCAAGATAATTGAATTTTGCTTAGATAATTGGCTAACGGATTTTATAGAATAATTTGAAAATGCGTTTTGGTCCAAAAATTTTAAAATAACCGGTTACGCAGTGTACTAGTATTAAGTTCATACCTTTGGAACTTTGTAAATTCTGTGGAAATGTACAGAGGCCTAACCAAATAAGGGCTCATTCGCCTGAATAAAAAAACATTGAAAAATGCGGTTGATTAAATAAACAGGTCGCTAAGTAGGAGCCTAGTTTTTCAAAACAGGTAGTGACCTTTTCTTGGCGCCCCTTTTATACTAAATATAATTTCCGAAAAAAACGAATACATTTTTCTGTTTAAGTATTCAGTTTTAACTTAATCACTAGTCATTAACTTTAGCGTTAACTTATACGTTAACTTATACGGGTACAAGCTGGTTATATACAAATCAAGCCAAAAGTGTGCGTTATAGGCGCAAGGGCTGTAGTACAGTCGCAGTAAGATTAATATACTCAGCAAAATTATGGACGTAGGCGAGCCCATTAGATACAACTATTCCTTCAATCATTACTCATTTTACTACACTAGTTACATTTGTAGTTTACATTTATTTCTACTTTATTGTTACATTTATTAGTTTACTAATAAACACGCCGTAGTTACTCAAAACAAACTATATTTTTAGTTTGTTACATCTTGTATCAAACACGTGCATTTTCAATCCTTCGATATGAACTTTTACACGCTAAAAAGGTGTGGGACCAAAAATCGCCAACGATCCTTTATTTGGCGACACACCTGTATGTTATTCTTGATTCATGTTAACCTAGGTTTTTGTTGTTTCATTACCATTTCTTGGAAACACAATTTTCAATTTTAGTCGGAACAAGTTTTATTAAAAGTTTGAAAAATTCGGTAAAAAGGTTTCATTAAAAGTGTGAAAAATTCAAGATACCGGCATAAAACTTTAATTAACAGTTTTAAAAATTCAAGATACCGGTAAGAAGGTTTCATTAAAAGTTTGAAAAATTCAAGATACCGGTAAAAAAATTTTATTAAAAGTTTGAAAAATTCAAGATACCGGTAAAAAATTTTTATTAAAAGTTTGAAAAATTCAAGATACCGGTAAAAAAAAACTTGAAGCAATATTACAGTCCCATAAGCGCCGGTTTTTATGGACACTCAACAAAAAATAACAGCGTTAAGTGGCGAGGCACGCTATCATAAAGTCGGGCTAGGGTAAAAAAAATTGGGCCGTTAAATTTTTTTGTAATTTTTTTATTCGATTTTTTCGAAGTATGTCCAAAAACAATAGTGCTCGATTCACTGATCACGCAACAACACAAAAAAATGTACCGGTTTATTTTTGACCGTTTTTTGAAATGTACACCTAAACGTATAAAAATGGCCACAAAAATTATCTTGATTTTCGGGTCTGATTTTTGTTTGGCGGTTGGCTGACCATAATATTTTTATTGCCTTAAAACAGCCACATCAGACGACACAGCCGATAAACCCCGAGGAAGATCATTATTTCTTTTTTTTTATAAATTAGTGTTAAATTGCCTTAGGCCGGTTACATTTACAACCAACGATCCTGTCTTCATAAATCATCAACAAAAGAAGTCGGTTTGCATTTATCGTATCACCGTTTTCCGCCGCCCAAAGAAGCGTATCACTCCGCTCGTGGAATAAAAATAACTGGCGGTTTCCGGGAAGTAAATCGGAAATCATCACATCGCGCATTTCTTGGGTTTATTCAAGAACTTTTTCAAAATTTTTTTTTTTGTTTGTCACTTGCCCCGCCTTTAAAAATAAACAATTCACTACAACTAGGAAATCCATATTAGGTCACTACTTGGCGAAAAAAAGTGTTGATATGAAAAATACACGGGTCGCGTATTAACTCCCAGGGGGGAAGTGCGTGTACATAAACACACGACTTGTTTTTTCGTCGATTTAAGGCATATGGAGGCCCCGTAGGTCAGAACGAGTATTGCTGACCCCCCCTCAACTTTTCGAAAAAAAATACATTGACGGTAGTTTTTTTGCGTAGGTTGGAGATTTCAAACAGCTCTCTAGGGGGCCCTGGTGGGAACTCCTTCCCCCTGATAGTTAAGGGACACTAAATCAATGGACATCTTCCATATTTACCAAAAAGATGCAGATTAAGGGATTTCGGAAAAAGGAAACAAATTAAAATTAAGGGACACATTTCAAAATAAGGGACGAAAGTGGGTTTTTAAAAAATAACAAGCCGTCCGTTAATGTGAGACGGTCTCACCGAGACCCCTTGTAATCATAGGAAGAAATAATTCTGTCACCAATTTTTCCGGATTTTGTTTTGCGTGTTGACGGCTAATTATAAAAAAACTACAAAAAATTATATGAATTTTGAGGACCGATATGATTTTTAATGTTAGGTCCATGGCTTACATTAATCGTATAAACATAAAAATAGGGCAAAAACCGTTAAAAACCGGTAGGTCCGTTAAGTGGTTAAGGACTGTATTCTAATTTTTTTTGTCGATAAATAAATTTTTATAATTTTTAGTAAAATAACCCAAAACAAAAATCATGAGTAAACCCTACACATCAACGTTCCGCACATAACGAATTCCCGCCGTACTTTTTTCTTGGTCATCTTGAGCAACTGCTCCAAAACCGCGTGGTTGGCGATTGGGTTCGACTGGATTTTGAGGGTTAAAGCCGCCGCCTTATCCTTAGCCGTACCGGACGTTGCCGCCGTGTTGATGAATTTGCGCGTTTTTTCCGCGCTGCTTTGAGCGTCATGCGCCGCCAATTTCACCGCGCGGTCGCGTAACTTTTTCACCAAGGGCGATAGCACCTCCAGTGGTCGGAAGCGCTCGGAAATGCGCGCATCTGTCTGGAGCTGGTCGAATGTCTCAAACCAAGTGCTATCGTCTGAGTCGAATTTTAAAATTTGTCCTTGGCGTGGTTTGAAATTTCCGGCCTTTATGAATTTCTCATTTGCCTTTTTTACTTCTTCGTTGGGCACAGGGTCAATTTTTGGGGCCACTTTTTTGGGAATGACCTCTTTCGGTATCACTTTTTTCGGGGTGACCTCATTCGCGACCACTTTCTCGGAAGTGACCTCTTTCGGCGTCTCTATATTTGAAGTCAGGGTCAATTTTTTTGTTTCTTCTATTGGTTTCTCTGACTTTTTAGATTTTTTATCGGATTTTTTGGGGTTACTTTCGATTACGCTCGACGTTTTCTCACCACTATTTTTCACNGAATCGAAATTGAGCGCTGCATAAAATTGCTTAAATTCATCAAAGTCGAAATTATCCGCTTTTTCACCGGTTTGTTTCGGCGCTTTCCACTCCTCATCCTCGGGGTCGGGTACGTCCTTAACGAGCGCAAAATCCTCCTCGGTCCCCCCAAGCTGCAAAATTTCCGCTTTTAAAACATCCATTTTAATCACTCTCTTTCATATCCCACTCGTCTCTACCGTTTTTTGATAATTCCGTGAAAAAAAATTGGATTTTGGAAAAAAAATGAAAAAACCTTTTTTTTTGTGAAACGAAGCTAAGTCTCGAAAATGCGATTTTTGTTCTTGTTACAGCGTGGAAAGGGCGCCCATTGGTTGACCCGTTCGTGTCACATGACCCATGCGTGTACGTTGCGCAATTGTTTTGTACACAAAAAAACAAAAAAAAAAAACGGTGAGAAAAACGAGTAAAAGAAAAAAAAAATATGAAAGAAGTCTTCAGCTTTTTTTTTCTTTTTTTTTCTCGCAGTTTTTTTTTTTTTTGCATTTCCACCACGTGATAAGAGGCCTGAGTTTTTTTTTGGGTAAAATAGGTGTTAATCCAGTAACAGTTGATGATCATTATATAGTCATGATGGTTGATAGTAGATTTTGCCGTTGCCCTCGGATAAAAATTAGAGAAATATGCCAAATAAGAGCAAAAAGAATGGAAAGAAAAAGATCTAGGGCTCTGCACTATACTTATGAGAAATATATTTTTTTTTACTTACTGTAGTAACAAGGTATGCGCTTAAATTAAATGTTGCAAAGCTTACGGATTACGTTAAAGTTAGTACTTTTCGATTTTTTTTTTAATAGCCATGGCCTATCTATTTCAATTACAGTTGGTGACGTAACGAGTTGACACTTTCGTTTCCGATTTTTTTTTTTTGTCAAAACTGTCAACTTGTTCCACTTTGTCAACTTGTTAGGTCACTTTTGCCCCCTTTTTTGCATATTTTTGCCCAAAAACTGTCAACTTGTTTGTGTCAACTCGTTACGCCACCAACTGTAAAAAAATTCGGTCTGGACTTCGATTTCGCTGATTTTTGGTAAATAAGAGTTTCTTGGGGCGTAGAGACCGAATTTTAAAACAAATTTTAATTTTGAAAAAAGTTTCATCGATAAAATCGAAATCCCGAACGATTTTTCTTTAATTGAGATAGGCCCTTGTAATTTTTCTGGTGTTTTTTGGAAACAAAATTAAAGCAAAAAAAATATTTCTGTAAATTAATCCGTGACCTTGAACGCCTACGCCCTCGACTCGTGCGCAAGTGTTGTACCGGAAGGAATACGTGTTGTAGGTTTTATCAACTACTTTTAACATACGGTAATACCGTAACGGTATATGTAACATACGGTATGTTACATACCCATCTCAGAATCTCAGACTAAGATGGACTATCTTTAATTGGGCAACCACGAAAGTTTCCGAATTCTTTCAATTGAAGTTTGTATGAAAATAAACCTCTAATAGTGACGCATTCAATATATTTTAACGAAAACTTTCCGTATAAGGCCAATCAAAACTATAACATCCATGTTACAACCGACCATGTAGTATTAAAGGTAATTTGGGATGAATGCTAAAACGGTTATTCCTAAAGGCACACAAGTTGCGCGAGATTTTCTGGTAAGTTTCAAAAATCCAATTGCCGCTCGGACATGCTTAATTTTGTTTATCGCATTCGCTGTATTATTATTATTATTATTATTATTATTATTATTATTATTANATGATGTTAAAAATAAACAATGAAAATATGGTCTATACTAGTTTATATTAACAAATTGTCGGAGTGATTGCTTTAATTTCGTGTTTGATCGATGTCGAGAAAAGTAAAAATTCTGTAGATTTTTTTTCTTGAAATGAACTTGATCGTACTGTTTATTATTAATGAAGACTAAATCAACCTAAAAATCAAGCAAACAATGTTTAATATTGATTTACGTGATTTTGTTAATTTTTTGTAAACAACTCCTCTGACCGGTCCTTAACTGTTTTGCTCACAAACTGTTAATATGATGTTGTTAAGATAATTGGGTAGGGGCTTGGTAAGATAATTGGGTAGGGGCTTGGTAAGATAATTGGCGATATGCTTTGGTTCAAAAAGTGTTAAGATAAACTTTCATAACTGGTTAGGTGATGTACAGTGTATTTATACTCCACCTAATCAGTTATCTTTACATAGTTGGGTTATCGTAACAGTTTGCACCAAAACTGATCGCGATTTTAAATTATGTTAAAAATCGAATGACTTACGCAATTATCTTACAGAAGGTCTGGCTATAAGGTCACATGGTGTGACCGTTATCAAGTCCAATCATCTTTTTTGTATTAAGTTCCAGTCAATTTTCCTTGAACTAAGGTCAAGTCAATTTTTTGTGAAGCATGTTTTTTGGGGAAAATCTTTGAAATCATGTCTTTTTACGCTTTTTTGGATGAGGAGAAAATTACAGGGGGTTATAAGGTCAGCCATTTGTGCCGTTATAAGGTCAAGTCGATTTTTTGCACTAAGGTCAAGTCAGTGTTTTTCAGGCACTAAGGTCAAGTCAGTTTTTGAGTAGCATGCTTTTTGGGAAAAAATATTTAAAATCATGTCTTTTTACGTTTTTTTGGATGAAGACCCCCAAATCTGAAAGAAAAATTTCCGTTTTATCACGGAAAAAATTCTGGTTGGTTATAAGGTCAAGTAAGTTTTAAAAGTGCATAAAGGTCAAGTCAGTTTTTTAGACCTTGACCTTATAACCAACCCCCTTGTAGAGAAATTAAGTAAGGTCATCTTCAGTTGAAGTATTTTTTTTATGAGATATGTGTTTTTACATCTGTAATAAATTATATGCTGTTATAGAAGGGTTAAATGGGGCGTGATCATAAACGCTCCCGGAGTCGATCTCCGCGGAAACGCTCTCGATCTCGTGACCGCCGCCGTGAAAAACGAAGTGGGTCACGTGACCCCAAAAGGAGCAAATCACGCGAGCGGAAAAGGTCACGGGATCACCGAAACGACCGTCCAACTTCGTCACGTGAACATAAACAAGAACCCAAACGGGAAAACGTTAAAACGGAAGAAGAGTTTGATCGGAGGCAAGATAACGCTCGACAGCGCAGGCAGCATGATCAACGACGTGACGTGAGTTTAGCATACAGCGCCCTCCAGACGGGTTGATTGTTAGGTCACCCGTTTTGTCCGCTATAAGGTCTTAAAAACTTTTGGAGTGAAAATTATGTAGTTTTCAGGTGAGGTTAAAGGGGTCTGGTTATTAGGTATTACGTTATGACCGTTATAAGGTCAAGTCAGTTGTTTTCTATAGAAATCATGTCTTTTTTACATATATTACTTATAACCAGACCATGTGTTGTGCAAAGTTTGTCCCTAAAATCTTCTGAGGAAGGGCAATTGGTCGAATTTCGTCCAAATCACATTTTTTTAAATCTTTATCGACCCGTACTTAGAAATTCTATTATTATACAGGGGTTGGTTATAAAGTCGAAGATTTAAAAACTGGGTTGACCTTATAACCATGTAAAAATAACACCTTTTAGACTTCAAAATACATGATTTATTCTTAAAAAGTATTGAAAACCTTATAGCGGACAAAATTGCTAACCTAAAATCCAAACTAATTTTGTTACCCTTGGCCTTATAGCCACTCCTATACTTAATGATTATAATTGTAGAATGTGAAGCAAGAACCTTCTTCCCCTCCGCGTCCCTCAAATGTTTTCGCCGAAGAACTTCGAAACTTTGCGGAACAAGATTGGGGCAAAAAAGACGAAAACAAAAAAGGCAATGAAGAGCAAAAGCCCAAAGAGAAGCCAAATTTGGGACTTTCAGGCGCACTCACCGCTGACACCAATACTTATAAGGTTATATTTAAAAAAATTATATTTGTAAAAGTTTGTATGAATTGTTTTAGGGCGTTGTTATTAAATATTCGGAACCACCTGAAGCTAAGATCCCGAAGAAAAGATGGCGATTCTACCCCTTTAAAGGCGATGAATTACTTAAGGTATGTCTTTGAAAAAAAAGTTTCGTTGTAAAATGTAAAGCAAGGTCAGCAGTTTCCCTCTTTCAATATTTCTTCCTCAAATTCGCTGTTGCCTTGGAGATTTGTTTTGTATTGTTTGATATTTATTTTTGTGGTAAAAAGTCGTCATATAATAATGATAATATTATGGGTGATAATTTAATAGTGCAAATTACGACAGT
>SCLG01000353.1:11164-24858 GCA_004367875.1 Oikopleura albicans
TTTTGCTGGCCCCAGTACTAAAATGCGAAGCCACATCGCTTGGTATTGATTTTTGTTTTTTTCTCTTTTTCGGTTGATTATTAGCCTAACGCAAAATGGAAGGCAGCTACTAATTAAAATGACTGAAGATAATTAGATCAAACTATACGGTATTCTGACAATTCAACATGGCCTTGGACCTTTTCCATCAGTTTTCACGATGGGCAATACTGTATAGTCTATAATAACCAGTCTGTATTTTGAAAACGCTTTTGACTCTAATAATTTAACTGAGTAAATTGATCCAGTTTTCCGTCAAATGTAATTCTGTTTTATTACCTCGAGCTCGCACCTTGTTTCAAGTTAAATAAAATTAGCCATACATCGTACGTTTTCAAATATACTGTGTTATAAAATATACCATTTACAGTCCCAACCTTCTTTTTCTGCACAACTTAGTTGTGCATGACAGCCAAGTTGTTCACTTATTTAGGAAAATTTACGCGAAAAGTTTCCATTTGCTATTTTGTTGTTCGAAACCGATCGAACCCAATTTCTCTTACATATCTTGAGAAAAAGGAGAAAGGAGAAAAAATTGTAATAAAATTGCCATAAAAGTGTATCCAACCCAACCCAAATGGACCCAACCCAACTCAAATGGACCCGAGTTGGACCCAAATTGGACCCCAAAAATAGAGTGGATCCAACCCTTAAAAATTCGGGTCCAATCGAGTCCAATCCGGGTAGGGTCCCCGACCTATTATTATAAAACACTAAATCGTTCTGAGGTCGGCACTTTTGGACCCTACCCTAATTGGACCCTAATGGACCCTATTTTTTTAGGATAGGGTCCACTTTTTTTTTTGCCATGGTCCAGTAGGGTCCAATCGGGGTCAAATTCGGGTCCATTAGGTCCTCTGAAATCGTTATCATTTGACTGACAAAAAAATATTTACCAAAAAAGTAGTCCCCAAAACAAAAATTTATTTTTTGTACCCATAGTTATGGTCCCTAAAACGGGAAATGTTTCAAAATAAATCGGACAGGGTGTTACCGGCAAATTGATATTATTTCAAATTATATCATATAACATATGCCCTGTTTCCAGATGGGGTTTCTTGATAGCATTTTTCACAAAGTCACCGTACCACCCTTAATATTTCCATTTCCGTGTTTTTTCTTGCTTAATCTACAACACAAATACAGAATTATGGGTGGAAATGGAAGAAACAAGTCCAATATTTCATTAAAATTGGCGTTTGGTGTCGTCGTTTCGCCGAGCGTGTCGTTTACAATCTTCGACGAGATCCATTATGTGACGCAATAACGAAAAAAAGAAAGTCATTACTACCAGGCGAAATATATTGAAGCTAATCACGAAAATTACTCTAAATTCAATTTTTCGTTTGCCAATTATGTAGAGGAAGGTTCAGTCAGAGAAAACAATCTATGAATTTGCAGCTCGTCCTTGGTTTTATCACTACAGTTTCTGCTAGAAATGGTTTGACATTAGAAATATATACCGGGTGGCGCGGCATGGTTTGTACAATTAAATTTGACAGGTTATAAACCTACGCATTTTTAATTATTAACGAAAATGAGTGGACCGATAAAACTGTCATTAAATCGTATAAACCATGATTCTTACTCGGAATATTGAAACACTGGTTATCTTCAGTGGTTCAATACTCGGCGTAAGAATATAAAAAAACCCATAGCATGATATAATGTAGGTGTTAGCCCTTAACTCGCAGGGGTCACAGTGTGACGATCGTCACAAAGCGGCCTATTCGCCTCATATCTCATGAAAACGGGCTCAAATCAAAAATCGCTGATAGACGGGTCAAACCAAATTTCATGGAGAAAATTTTGGAACAAAAATCGCAAATTTTTTTTTCTCAAAATTTTTTCAAAAATTTTCCTGAGATGACTTTGNGACGCAATAACGAAAAAAGAAAGTCATTACTACCAGGCGAAATATATTGAAGCTAATCACGAAAATTACTCTAAATTCAATTTTTCGTTTGCCAATTATGTAGAGGAAGGTTCAGTCAGAGAAAACAATCTATGAATTTGCAGCTCGTCCTTGGTTTGATCACTACAGTTTCTGCTAGAAATGGTTTGACATTTGAAATATATACCGGGGGTCGCGGCATGGTTGGTACAATTAAATTTGACAGTTTATAAACCTACGCATTTTCATTTATTAACGAAAATGCGTGAGCCGATAAAACTGTCATTAAATCGTTTAAAACATGATTCTTACTCGGAATATTGAAACACTGGTTCTCTTCAGTGTTTCAATACTCGGAGTAAGAATATAAAAAACCCCATAGCATAATATAATTTAGGTGGTAGCCCTGGGCTAAGCACTGGGCTCAGCAAAGTCGGCTTATATTTTGGCTTAGCTTAGCTTACCTAATATGAGCCAAAATTTAATTTTGGCTTAGCTTAGCTCGCATAAGTCATTCTGAAAAATATTTAACTTTGATAGCGTGGCTCACCTAAGCCAAAAAATGATTTGGCTTAGCTTAGCTCACACAAGCCAAAAAACTTGTTTGGCTTAGCTTAGCTTATTTAAACCAGAATTTTTTCTTGGCTTAGCTTGGCTTAGCCCACATAAGCTAAGCCAAGCCAAGGTAAGCCATGGCTTATGTGAGCCGCGTGCCGAGCTCTGCATACATTTCAAATAACAATAAAAATAGTTTTTTTGTTGTTATTTAGTTTTTATCAAATTTTATCACATAATGTAATTTGGAAATCAACATAGAGTTGTTTGATAGTACTAACGAAAAAATATTTTCCAATAATTATACTTAATTGACTAGTAGTAAGAAATCCGAAATAGGTTTATTACAAATAAAGTCCCTTAAAAATTTTGGTCTTTTTTGATTAAGCTTTTTTGAATTTCGATTATTAAATCTTTATTTCCGGATATTTTTCGCGTTCTGGCATTCTCAATGTTTTTTTAACTAAAAAATGGGTCGCAAAAAGGAGATCGCAAAATGATGGCAAATTTGAAGAAAACGAGCCCTAACTTGGAGAAGTTTTTTTGTTTTTCAAAAAACTGACATTTAATTTTCGAATGGTCACGTTTTTCATACTTATATAGAATGGTTTTTAGGCAAGTGGCAAAATGTCACATGTGAGTGCCACATTAATGTCAGTATGAACGAAGAGAGCAAATTATTCGTCCAGAAAAGACCCGCCTGTCCTTATCCTGCCGAACATGAACGAAAGGCGCCCTACGAACCATTCACCGCTAATAAAGAGACCATTAATGGAAAAGAACGTTACTATTGTAAAGGTCGGATTCAATTTTATTTTTTAATTTAGATTTAGCAAAAAAATTTTCAGGGAATAATTTATTTTTTAACAAATAAAGAATTGTGAACGGAATCTCGCGGCTAAAATGTATGGCCTAACCTACGCGGCACATACGTCTCCTAGTGTTAAATTATTACCTCCTCCATAGATTTTTAACCGCTGGATCCTTTTTCTTCCACTGGTCCCGAGCTGATTGACATATAAAAATACTACTTATCGGTGGTCTGGAAATTCCGGTCGTGAAACCTATATGATATCCCCGTTCAACGGTTCACCGATCAAAAAATATTATGATATGGATAAAGTTGTAACTATATAGAGTATATCGTAACGATTTTTTCCATATCGTAATCGTTTTTGATCGGGTGAACGGGTAAAGGACCCAAACCTAAAATAGTTTCCAATATCGTAAGGTTTTTTGACATATAAAAGTTACTATATGGGTTACGTATTACCCATATGAGTACTATATGGGTTACGTATTACCCGTTAAACTGTAACTACTCAAGGAATTTTTCGGCATCTGTCAGAAGTGAATAATGAATTTAACTAGTGCTTGGTGGATACTGCATTGACATTGTGTACTACAATCCGTACAATAACAGGACCGTATTGAAATCAATTAATTTAATACATCTTCAATTCGTGACGACCAAGCGATTTGTGCTATCAAGTCAATAATTTATATTTTCGACATTTTTTGTTCTGAGAAATCGAGACAATGTCTGTTACTCGAGGTTAATCTTTTAGACATGGTTCTTTGTTGTAATATCTGACTTGTTTTAAATAATGACATATATATATGGTAGACCCATATATTAGGGTCACTAATCAAATATCGTAACAAAATTGGGTTATCTTAAGACTTTTTCGACCCAAACGTATCGCGATTTCGAATTATGTTAGTACGCCCAACCCAATTAACTTAACAAAATTAAATTAACTCAACCATTTTTAGTGCTTTTGGTGTTACGATAACTGGTTATTCCGGTTGACTTAAGTTGTACCGGTTGAGTTTCATGAAAATCCGCCGAGTGTTTCTAGATTGTTTGTACATTTCTTGGATTGTTTTGACAGGGTGTCTCTTACTTGTGTCGGCTCGACCGACTTTCATGAAACTCAACCGATATATCTAACCATTCACGCTCTAAAATATTTGTCTGATTCATTTTTAGAAGAATAATTTCGTTCAAATACTTTATTTATAATATCAATTATTTATCTACTACATTATAGTAATTTTATTTACTTATTAGGGTCGACATCGCCAGAAGTCTGAACTATTTTTTTTCCAGCAATATATATATTATCAGGATCAATCAGTTTCCATCTGTTAATAAACTCCCTGTTTTTCAGTATTGATTTTCTACGAGTTAATAGCCAGTTCGATTTTCAATTATTATGACCACATTGAACTTGAACCTCTAAAAGTTTGATGAATTAGAACATGACAAACAACATATATACACTATGTGATATACACTAGTATACTAAATCAGTGACGTTTTTTAAGTCAATGTTTGTTCGCAGCTTTTAACTGGCTTTAAATTGGTACTGATTTGAGCCTTATGAAGGTTAAATGGAATAACGTATAATATACACAAGGTGGGTAGCCACTAAAAGTTACTACACCGGTGACCGGGTGCGCAGTTTTCTCATCAAAAACCTTCATGATAGCAGCGCAGGGCGTAGGCGGAAAAGTGAAAAGATTTGTGGAGAAAAAACCACCTGAAAACAGCACGAGCGGGCCAACCTGCCTGATAACTGGATACCTGATAACTGCGCACCCAGTGTATTATAGCAATTTACCTAAACAAATTGTTTTATGTAAAAATGTCACGTAAAACACTGAGTTTGCCTTGCTTGTTAAATGTAGAGAAAATTCGTAAACTTCCTTGTCCGAGCACCCTTTTGGTTTATTTGTTTTCAAAGGCGAAGCAAAAATTATACTTTATTTCTGTATCACCGGCTTTTGAAATTAGAATTGATTCAATTAAACGACCTCGCTACTAAAAAACTTTACTACAGGTGTGTATAGCCTATACAATATACGTTATGAATAACTGGGCTAACGTGGATCGGGAAAATCTTTTATGGTCTTATAAATAAAAGCTTATAAGCCCCTCCACAAAAACATGCAATCCACCTTTATTAAGTTCTGGGCCCTGAATTTAGTTTTCCAGGGTGTGGTATAAAATGGGCCTCTTAATGCTCTTACGGACCCTTTCTGATGGAAACTTAACACATGCGCTCCCGTTGTTAATCTCCTGTTGCGCTCACGGTAGTTCTATATGGCACTGATGCTTGAAACTAAAGAGTCAGGTCGTGTCTAATCATTACACTAAATCTTAAAAATTGAAATGATAGGCTGGCTTTTAAATATCTATTGGAACTATAAGAAACGATTAATTTCGCATATAATAAGAGGTATAAAAGTATAAAAACCGGTAACCGGATGTCAATTTCGGGTTAACCGGAAGTTAATCTCAGCAGTAAATAAGGATATCAACCCGATACAAACACCCGATCGGGGATAACTCTTCGAACTATTAGCAAAATAAATGAAAAAAAACAGTGCCATATGGCACTGTGGAGAGCGCAGGAGTTAATGTTAAAAAACTCCGAAAGCGTGTAATATATGTACAAATAGAAATCTAAAACCAGATTTGACCAAAAGTAAAAGTTTAAAAATTGTAATTTATAACTAGGATTTCAACATTTAATAGTTTGATCAACGGATACCCATGCCACGAGCGCAATTGTGCCCAGAAGATTTTTCGACTTAAAGGCTGTGCGGCATCAGATGAATTTATCCTGGAAACGTACCGAAAGCGAAAGCTAATTCAAAATAATCAACTTCCTGGAAAGACATCAAGTGTAAAAGATGAAGATGTAACGCATTTACCAAAAGCAGATAGTACTTGTATGGGTGAGTATGGTCCAGAGAAGAAAAGAAAAGACGGAGCATTTTTGATGCGTCAAGATTATGGAATGTCCGGCATCGCCCATATACCTACAAAAGGCAGTGTAAGTACAGGGGATTGATTATGACCTCACACATTTGTCTGGTTAAAACGTCGGTTCTTTTTTTTATAAGGGACAATTTTTTTTCAGCAGAAAAGTCAGGTCTTTTTGAAGGGGGCTTTCGGCACATGGCTTGGCTGGGCTTAAAAATTTTTTTACGAGAAGGGAAAAATCCAAGCCAAACCAAACCAAAATTTTTCGACTTAGGAAAAAGCCAAGCCAAAGCCAAGCTTGAAGCTAAAGTTTTTCGAGAGGGAAAAGGCCAAGCCAAGCCAATGAAAATGCCTGGCTTTGCCGAGCCCTGGTATATATCACTTCTTTTTTTTAGAAATTTACCATAACTTCACACTTTTTTCCCGACATAATATCTTATGTATCATATATAAGTGAAGCTATCACGGTTATTTTTGTTAGGATTAACTTCCGATTAATGAAAAATTGACATCTGGTTACCGATTTTTATACTTTTATACCTCTTATTATACGCAAATTGACCGTGTCTAATAATTACAATAAATATACAAAACCCCACCTGTAGCATTTTGGTTCTAAAGAGATATTGTAATTATTAGACACGACCTGGCCCTTAAGTTTCAAGCAGCAGTGCCATATGGCATTATCGGGAGCGCACGAGGAGATTAAAACGGGAGCATATCCTATAGGAGTTAATTTTTCTGAGAGTTAATAGAATATATCAATATAGAGTCTGAATAAATATTCCGACATAGAACCTTGCACTATTCAATAACTGAATTGTTGTGAAACCATGAACAACGTCTTCCACGATTTGTCAATTTTTATTGAATTGCTAATTTGCAAACCTGATTTTATTAGCTCGCTTTTCACAAACGTGTCTTTTAGCCACTTCCAAATTTATTGCGCACTCATGTATTTCCTGTAATTTTACATAATATTAATGATCTAATGAACTTAAACGGCTAACCCCAGGAAGATACATACGGCAGCTTTGCCATTAACCCTGATACCAATATAAGGGGGTAAAAGAACGTACTGCGAGTTTTCTTGTCTGATCTTATTATAACTTTTTTATTATACAAATAATTTGCTAAAAAAAACTCGCAGTAATGACTTGTATACGGTCATCTCCTATTTAAAACGTTTGAAAACGTATAAAAAGTTTGTTCGTAAAAGGTTTTGTTCGTCATATTTGTTTTCGTGATGTGTTATGAATCAAAATCCACGGGGTGTCCCAACCCATTAGCAAGATATACCGCATGGGGACGCTCAGACTGTGAGGGTGACGTCAGAAAAGCGTTACAAATCATAGGAAAATTGCTCAAAGCCTCACAGTCTGAGCGTCCCCATACGGTACTTTAAATTACACCCATCTTGTCTGTTTAGTAGATTGAGACATCACGTATTTTTCCGTTCAAAAAGACTAAAGTAACAATTTCGAAAGTTTATTATAGATCTATTACAGGCCGTCACCATCATGCCGTGTCTAATAATTTCAATAAATTAGTTAAACTTAGTTAAACAAAATTCGTCCCTGGATTACTAGGAATCATTAGACACGGTCTTGTCGACTCATTAACACCAAATGGCGGCCTCTGACGTGACGTGTCGTTAAAAGCGGATATGTCCCATAATTTATGGGGAATAAGAAAATGAGACTACCGAATGATACCAGGAATTAAGTTCAAATCCAAAAATAGTCGGAGATATTAAAACTAAATTACTTCTAGTTTATTTCAAATTTTGGCAAATCCATGAATGTAGTAAATTTTTTTAGAAACGGTACAATTTACAGTAGGGAAACGTGGATAATTACAACGGTTAAATGGCTTACAATAAATTGACATCTTCAAAGCTATAGTGTCAATCAAAATGTAATTACAACAGGCGCGAATTACGGGTAAGGGCGCCAAGTAAGGGAAAGTTTATTTTCGTAAAAAAAGATCGACGCCAAGTAAGGGCCTCCAAATCAAAATTGTTTGTGTATTATACAAATTACACTATGTATGTTTTTATTGTGTTGAACTTTTATAATAATCGTAATTTATACATTTTCGTAGTGCGAACCGGTTTGTGCAGGACCAACGTGGCCAGATGAGAAACAGCGGTGTACTTCAAAAGATAACAGTTGCAACTTTAGCCGCGTTTATTGCTGTAATGAAACGATGTGCAACTCGAAAGAAAATATGGACAATGGAACTTATCGGGGACATAACTATGACGTATGGATGACCCGGTTAGAAGAGTCACTGCGCAAAAAGTAAGTTACAGTCCCGACCTTCCAATTGTGCACCCTCCAATTGTGCACGACTGCCTAATTGTGCACTTTTTCAGGAAATTTTACGAGACTGGCAAAAAGTAGTTTTGGTTTGCCAGGCAAAACTTGTTGATTCAATTTGTTATTTTTTAATTCTAAATGATAAAGGAATCAATTTTGTGTATATTTATGAGTCAAAAACGNTGCACGTTTTTCGGAAACGCAAATTGCACAATTGGAAGGTCGGGACTGTACTCCACATCTAAAGAATACAAAAAACGACAGGAATTCATGTGGCCACCAGACCATCTAAAATGACACCACTTGGAATAACAGTTTGTATCTCAAATAACAATTTCTTATGCCCAAATTTTTCCACGGTCTAGAAACTACCGGTTTAGTCTCATGAAAATCGGCTGCGCGTTTCTAGAATAGAGCAATTTTTTTTTCTCGCAATGGGGTGTCCCTATTGGCCAATTTCATGTTAAATGTGCCGACACGGTATACTAGAAACGCGCAGCCGATTTTCCTGAGACTAAACCAATAGTTGAAAATCCCCGGAAAACCCCTTATTCTCAGTTTGATCCGTCAAAATGGAACCCATATTCGGATTTTACGAAGAAAAATAGGCCAGACCGCAAATTTTGAGTCAAATTAGTCGTATCCACGGAAATTATTATTTTCAAAATGGTCAACGCGGAGAGTCTACGCACTACCCAGTTGAAATAACAATTGTTTTTCTAACTGTCATTTCAAATGGTTAAGTGGTGTATGTTTTTCATTTTATAACTTGATATTTTAGACGAGCGATAGTCTTTAACGAAACAGCATCCGCCTTAAAACCATATATGACACTTTTGCCTATATTATTATGTATCATACTGTAGAATAATAAATAAATACCTTGCCCAAAAAGCATTATGTTTTGATAAATCTCTTGTGGAGGGCCATTTTTTATATTTATAGATGGAAATGTCATTCTCGATCATAATAACGAGTTAGCTAGTCTTCAGCAATAAAATTTAAATATGAGAAAACTTGATATGAGAAAAACGCGTTTCTATACAATTATCATCAGTTTTTTCCGTGAAGTCCGTAATAATCCGGTAGATACACGGGCAACCGCCTTACTTTTCGTTAGCTGGACTGAACAATTACGTGAAAATAGTTGGTCAAAATAGTTGCTCAAAAAAGTTTGTCAAAAAAGTTTGTCAAAAAAGTTTGTCAAAAAAGTTTGTCAAAAATGTTTGTCAAAAATGTTTGTCAAAAAAGTTTGTTAAAAAAGTTTGTCAAAAAAGTTTGTGAAAAAATTTTGTCAAAAAATTTTGTCAAAAAATTTTGTCAAAAAAGTTCGTCAAAAAAGTTTGTCAAAAAAGTTCATCAAAAAAGTTCGTCAAAAAAGTTCGTCAAAAAAGTTCGTCAAAAAAAGTTCGTCAAAAAAGTTCGTCAAAAACGTTCGTCAAAAAAGTTCGTCAAAAAAGTTCATCTAGAATTTAGTTCGTTTAAAAAACTTCGTAAAAAATTGACAAAACTTCCGATAAAATTAAAAACACCATAAAAAGTCTGCCAAAAACAAGCGAATTTTGAATTCAAGCTTGAAAAATAAACGTGGTATATTTGAGTGCATACGCTGGTAACCCTGATTTTCGTTTAATTTAATTTGGGACGTTATATTTACCCCTCGAATGAAAATTTTCGGGCGTATGGGCCCATTTCGGCCGTTTTTGGCTGTTCTTAAAGTGGGCGGATTGGTCCTTGGACTGTACAATTCGGTTGGCATGAAAAAAGACATTAATGACAAGAGAAAAAAGAACGATTTGGACTAAATCAAGAAATTAGTTCTTTTCTGGTTCTTTTTTTATCTTGTAAACAATGATTGTTTAACAATGTACTTTTTCATGCCAACCGAACTGTATTTATATTCAGGTTATTTTTTTGCTTCGAGATGTTTCAAATTCAACTTGTTAAAATGATAGTGGTCGTATTATGTAGCCATAATAATTAATTTGAAATAAATAAAGTAAATTTTTAAATTCAGTTTGAAACGGCTGTAAATTCAGTTGAATCTGTGTTAGTTCCATTGAAGGTTTTAAAACTTATGCAGCCTCCATGTCTACCGCAACGTGGTAACAGCTTGTTACGTATTACATGATGCGTATGTTTCATAACGTCACTTAACATGTAATTTATGACTGTTTTCTAAAATTATATGTTTAAGTTGATTCTAAATTGAACATGCGAAAATCGCGCACAAGAGGAAACGTTCACTTTTTTGGGCGTACTTTGCCGAAATTCAATTAAAAGCATCTTGTTTGTAATTTCCCCTTTTTTCTTTCATATTTTTCGATGTGTGGATGGTATACAAAAATATGTCAGGTGTATTATCTATAAATTTTCCTAATATTAAAATAAATAAAACAAAAATGCTCGTGGAACGCAAAACAAATTTAAGACAAAAAAAAAAGTGGAAATAAAATTCTAGTGTGGCAATGGAATTGGTTGGGCTTGCGGCGCTATTATCTCTGAAACTCGATGCAATTCGTGCAACGGATAAAGAGAAAAAAACTCTGAACCATTTTTTTCGGTATTATTTTTTTTTCTAACTTTTTTTTGATTGATAGACCAAAAAGTGAACACACGAAAAAACCCGCCGAGCGGTTTTTAAAACTCGCGAACAAAACATATAAATATATATATAAACGACCGTGAGCGGGTCATGGGTCAGAAGAGATGAATTAAAAAGGGGTCGGTGTGTATTTTGTATACGCGCCTTGATATTTTCTATTTTTAATCGTTCCGCAGTGCGGGGCTTCCCCGCGTGCTAAAAAAGATGAAATTAAAGCAGCGGCTCGCACTCGCGACATTTTGCGGGTTAGTCTTTTTTGTGACTAAACCCCTGTGGGACTGGGATGACCCCGAATGGCGACCCCGACACCGAAGACACCATCGCCTCGTCCACCGCATTGATTATCAATTTTTAGCCGACCGGTAAGCATGAACTTGACACCCCAATTTTTATTTTTGCTCGTTAAAAAATGTGTTGAACCAAGTAATAACTTTCGTTTGGCTTAACGGCTCCATTCTAACACAAGGCGAAAGGCTTGTTTATAAACATTCGTCGATGCGGGGTTTTCGATGGATGCAATTTCAATTATACAAAAAAAATTATCGCACAAGAATTCAGCACCATCTTTATATACGCACTTGACAGTTTATGTCGTACCCGTGACAGCAGAAACTTAAAATTAATGTTTGGCTGGTTTAATGACTGGGGATTTTTTGCATTTGAAACTCTAGAGAAATTTTTTTTAGGGTTTTAGAGGAAATTCGTTGACGAACTTTTTGACGATTTTTTTCCGGAATTTTTTTAAGGGACCTCTTTGTTTATAAATACAAGGAAATTTGTTGGCCAAATTTTTTAGGAGTTAACATTTTGAGCGCTTTTTAATACATAAATGAAACTTTGTTTAGAAACTTTTTTTCGAAAATCTTTTCGGCTAACTTTTCAGAAAGATTCGGGAGACTTTAAGAGTAAAAAGCAAATACTCGGCGTTTTACATGAATTTCCCGCATTTTCTAGATCACGATATTTGAGTTTTTACGTGCGGAAAAAACTCGAGTTTGGTTATCTAGAAAATACTAAATAAAAAACGGCGGAAATTCATGTAAAAAGCTGAGTAGAGCAAACAATTAAACCAAACATTTTAAAATTTATATTTTTAAAATTACGTTTATTCTTATGACAGGGAAACAGAAGGGTTCTTACATTCAAAACTCCATGGGCCCGATTTTGAGCAACGTAAACAAGAAATTCAAGAAAAGTTTGGTAGTGTAACGCAAATGCCAACAATAAAACCTGGAATAGTTCAAAAATCCAGTGAAAAACCAACAGAAAAGAGTTCAAGTTCAACGACAAAAATCACGGATAGCAGCACTTCTGTCGCGCCGCACAGCGAGTCGCCTATTCCCCCCAAAAATCCGAATCCGGGGGAAAGCGAACCAATCGAAAAACTAGAAATTGCCAGTGAGTCCCAGGCCGACGCTGGTGAGATTAATTCGGATACAGTGCGTGACCCCCTTAAATCCGCCGATGAGCCACGCAGTGAAGGCGACGAAAAAATCGCCGAAATTGCCCCGGCTGTCATGGTAGACAGCGGTAAATCCGATGTGCCAGTTCCACCAAAGGAACCGTTTTATTATTTTCTTTGCAAACTTTCGGACTTCATTTTAACCCGGGACCGCGCAGTCGTCACGCTTGGCTACTCACCAATTTTCAATACAAAATAACTTTTGACGAAAAACATATGTGACTATTTGGTTTAATATATGGTTTTATAACACCAATAACAACTATTTGCTAGAAATTTGAACATCTTTCTTGGTTAACAATTACAGTCCTTTCTTCCAATATGGACGTTTTTGGATTCTCGAAAATAGCGCCCGTATTCGGGTGAATTCTCACAAAGTGTCCATTTTTGACTGTTTTAGGGTATTTTTCNGTATTTTTCCCAGCAAAAGTGTCCGTATTGGGCGAAATCGTCCGTATTGAGTGCGTCCGTATTTAGATTAAGGACTGTTAATACTTCAAGATTGAATGATTGTGTGGACAAATGTATCCCAACTGCGCGGTCTAGGGTTAAGCTATTTTAAAACTCAAATGTATAACGGTTCGTAGGCTAACTTTCCAAACGTTAAACTGGATGTTGTGGTCACGGAAGAACAGATAAAGAAAGAAATGGATCGAATTAAGGTGATTTGTGGATATTTTAATTCATATTTTTCATATTTTTAAGGTCATTTAAAAAACAGTGATTTTGTAAATTTTAATTGAAAAGAAGAATTACCTTTTGTTTCAATTAGGCTTAAATTAGGTTAGAATTTACATACAATAGTAATGACGTGATGTTCTAAAAATCAAATTAGTTAACGTGCGCCAAACAATTTCATTAGGACTCTGTTTTTACAAAGTTTGAATTGATATAAAGTATAAACCGAGTCAAGTCTAAATTAGAATCTTCTTAAAAATTCTAATTTTTATTATAAGAATAAAAGAGCAAACCATAATCTGCTGACCAGATTACTTATTAGGGTTACCTGTTGTAGCGCTGCAAATCCGTTATAGGCAAATTTT
>SCLG01000353.1:25160-39385 GCA_004367875.1 Oikopleura albicans
GACAGGAATTTCAATTCCGCCTACGCCTAATTCGTTGTAAGGCAAAAAAAAAATCGCAGGCGGATTTAAAAAAAAACAAACAAAAAAATCTTTTACGAGCCATCTTGTTTATACGAAAAACGGTAAATCGGTTATATTTCTTCGACCAATTACGCCCCTCAAGGTTATTTTCAGCAAGCATAACCAAAAAGAAGATGAAGTTAGTCGATTTATTTGACCAGATAAACTTTATACTTCCATTATATATATACAGTTGGTGTGGTAACGAAGTGACATTTTCGTTGCCAATTTTTTTTTGTCAAAAACTGTCACTTCGTTTCATTACTGTCACTTCGTTCTGTCGCTTTTGCCCACTTTAGCCCAAATTTTGCCCAAAAAACTCAAAAAGTGTAATTTCGTTCCTCACTGTCACTTCGCTACCTGTCACTTCGTTACCACACCAAATGTATTATATACGTACATATATAACTCACGAACAGAATTCAAACTGTAACGTTATTAATTTTACGAAAAAAATAAAGTTTAATTAGGTGAGTGAAGCAGGGAAACCGGCGGGAAAATCGAATCCATGGGAGGTGGCTCGAAATTGGGTCCGTCCCCGACTCGTTTATCCTCAAATGCACCCTCAAATGGGCTGGATCCTTAACCACATGGCGACGGTAAAAATAAAGAAGGCCGACGTGCTGCCAAAGGGCACACAACTGAAAATGTTACTTTATTTGGACGGAAACCAAAAAGCCGTCTTTAAACCGATGAGGTACTCAAGGGACTATGTTATTGAAGGAAATGCTTGGGACGGGAAAGATCGCCACAACGCTGAGATTGCTGCATTTCATTTGGGTGCGTGTTTTTCCCACTTTGTTCAAATATTTTTTACTTACTAAACACTTCGAACATAGATAGAATTGTATTTCCTAAAAATACTCGTTTATTTTATGAAAAGGCAGTTTTTTACTCCGTATAAATTTCATTACTAATTTTTTGTCCGAAAAATACCATACACTCCTTGCGCAGTTAACCGTCCAGTTTGCAGTTAAACGTCCACTTTTAGGCCACAAATTACCGCCTACACAGCCCGCTAACCAATCATTCGCGGTCTTTTAGATAAATCGCCTACGCTGTTGGCCATCTACTTTCAGAAAAAAATGGTTGACGGTTAACTGCGCAGCCTTTGTATAATGTTGGGACCTTTGTCTTATGCTGGGAATTCTCATAGTCTAAATAATATACAGTGCAATTTATACTTCAAATCATGAAAAACAAAATGATAAAAAAATGAAATGAAAGTTCCAAAAAANTCCTCAATTTATCACTATGGAATCTAACGTTCATTCAAAAATAAAATAAATGATGCACCTAGGGTGTCCGCGGTTTGGGCTAAAATCAATACCAGAAGCAATAAGAAAAATTCAGATTATACGTTTTGTTCATTTTGGAATAAGATTTGAAAAAAAAATTTAATAATTAAAATATTAAATAATAATAATCCTATTATTTTTTCTATTTTCTTTTTTTACTAAAGAGATGCTCTGTAGTCAAGCTTGATATAGAAAAAAAAACTGGGTAACTCCGAGGCCTAAATTTCTAGAAAATTGATTTTTTCTGAAAAAAACGTCGTTTTTGCCCATTTTGACCCCTAAGAGTTAAAGTTAGGAAAATGTCGTAATGAAATTTTTTGCTCAGTGGATGATTCTGAATCCGATGCGCAAACTTTTACAGTGATTTTGAGACCCCCGATTTTAACCGCGGACACCCTAGATGCACCAAAAAACTTTTAAAAAATATAACCTGAGGGTGCGTTCGAAAAAAAAAATAATGAGACAAACCGTATTGATGTATTATTTTTTCATTGTACTACCTTCTGCCAAAAGCGTTCCAGAAACAAATTGATAAGAAGATTTTATCGAACTTAGTTTTGTTTTGAAAAGTGGCCTTACAAGTTACAAGACATGACAAAAAATCCATATAATATAAGCTCATGTTTTGTAATAATTTTACATGGCCACAGTCTGCTAAGTATCTGAACATCTGAATAAAAAAATCCCAACTTTAATTAAATTCCGACGGAGTAAATTCTTTAATATTTTCAGATTTAAAACTTCAACTTGACAAGTCATCATTTAACTCATAGAGGGAAGTGCGTGTAAATAGACATGCAACTGGTTTTTTTCGTTGATTTAAGGCATATGGAGGCCCCGTAGGGCAAAACGGGTATTGGTGACCCCCCTCAACTTATCGAGAAAATTCGATTGACGGTGTTTTTTTTGCGTAGGTTGGATATTTCAAACAGCTCTCTAGGGGGCCCTGGTGGCCCAAATCAATTTCTGAATAGTCAGATCGACGTAGTTTGACGAGCTCTACAACTTGGCTTTACCAGTTTTTTTAATTAGTGCGAATTTTTGTGATTTTTTTAAGTGCGTGTTTATTTACACGCATTTTCCCCCTAGGGGTTCCCAAAAACTCCTCCCCCCTGAGAGTTAATGTTGACCGTAACGAGAGTTTTCAGACTTGTCTGCACGGAAAAATAGAAATTTCTACAACTCACATATATAATGGAGTTTGATGCGTAGATTAGGTCGGTGAAATAAAAAATTTGAAAACGGAAACACGTTTTGGCGGTAGAGAGCATTTTAGATACACGAAGGACCCTTCACTGAGGTCACCTTATTAAGGCCACCTTATTGAGGTCACCTTATTAATAATATTGTGCCACATCAATTCTTGTGATAAGCTATTGATATTTGATAAAAAGTCAAATGTTAACGGTTAATACTTAGATCGCGTGATGAATTTCCGGCGAGCGCCACTAGTGACCGGTCGAAAAATCGATTTGGTGCAAGAAATAACTCCCGTGGCTGCAGATCGGCTCAAAGCAACCTTTTTGGAACAAGATGGAAATCAGTGCTTTTATGGGCAATGTTTTTATTGTAAAGAATCGGAACCTGCATGCGGTACGTATATCAAATAGGGTGTCTGTTGTAAAAAAATAGGTACAATTTTTTTTATAAGCCCCGATTAAATTGTTTATATACCATTAATGGACTATTATCCATTAAGGACTATTCAGGGGTATCTCGATGTGCATTATAAATTTCTGAAAAACGTGCACATCGAGAGAGATATTCACATCGAGAATGATTTTTTCGGAAAAAAAGTGCACATCGAGAGAGATATTCACATCGAGATTGATTTTTCGGAAAAAAGTGCACATCGAGAATTACATTCCGATAAAAACTTGGTCTAAAACGATGCACATCGATAGAGACATGCAGGTTTAGAAAAGGCACACCAACCCTTGACTGCATAAGAAATATTTTATACATTTAGGTACCATTATATTATATATAATTTATATAGGTACCACAAAAATTCATTTAACACTTTAATCTCTTTGGCTGAAAAATCTCACGAAAAAACCCTATTGAGATGAAATACACCATTTTTAAATAAAATCATTTAGCCGAAGGAACTGTTTTGGAAGGTAGTTTAACATTGTGGTTTCCCGACAGTAAACCACTTGAAAAAGTTCGCCATCCTTATCAGAGAACGTACAAAGAAGATAAGAAAGCTCGATGGCAAACGGACGAAGAATATTGTTCAACTTATGTTAAAAAGACGGAACCTTATAGTTAGGGTTTATTCAAAATACCTATTTTAGCTGCCTTTGAATGTGGGCACCGCGGTCTTTTCGAGAAAGCGGAAAATCTCAATGCTCAAAGAAATTGTAAAAAAAAATGACAAGGACCTAACAGTGTTAGGCTAACACCTTACTCCACTTACACCAGGTGCGCCGTTATGTTACAAAACCAACAAAAAAGTGTAACATAACGGAAAATTGTAACATAACGGCGCAGTGCGTAGGCGATTTCGCCGGAAAACGGATCCTACGGGGGCAAATATTGCGCAATACGTGTTTTTTGTAAAAATTGTAACATAACGGAAAATAGTGATTACGTAACTCGAAAGTATTTCTCAATACGTGTTTTTGTACAAATTGTAACATAACGGAAAGTTGTAACATAACGGCGCACCTGGTGTACAAGGGAGAGATAACAAATTCATAATTATTTCCAGGAGAAACATTTCATATTTTGAAACAGTTTTTCGAAACAAGTTTTCTTGAAGAAAAGTCAGTGATATCAAATTATTTAACTGAGGGTTTTTTTTCTCAAATGTCTAAATGTCTGTTTTGTGGCGCTTTGATTGTGCCATATGGCACAGTTTAAATCAATGTTTTTTGTTTCAATACCACATGATTCCTAAAATTTCAAAATAGAATTTATAGTAATCGAAAAAGGCTAAATTTTCATGAATAAACCCATTGTATAGCAAAGGAAATCGGTTGCTTGATTTGATTGATACAGCCATTTTTGATTTTCTCATCGGAAATGCTGATCGACATCATTATGAAGTTTTTAAAGATATGGCCGACGGCATGATTGTTTNAATATTTTTGGAAAATCAAGGCCAAGTTCAACGGGTCACGTGATAAATTAGGATAAAGGCATGCTTTTTGGCCAAACGAAAAACACGATATCTAGGGGTTAAATGATTTTTTTCAACTTTTTATGCGTTTTTTGAGGTAATCATAAGAAAATCTCAAATCCGCCGGAAAATTTTTACCGTAAGTCTTCCAGAACTCCTATGGGAGAATCGTATGGAAATCTCCCGATTTTCACTCAATTACGTTAAAATTGTAGTTTGATACTTGGAAACACGAAATTTCGTAATAAAATGACCAAAACAGTTTTTTTCGAAAGTTTGACCTGTCCAAATATAGGTACCACAAAAATTCATTTAACACTTTAATCTCTTTGGCTAAAAATCTCATGAAAAAAACCCTATTGAGATGAAATACACCATTTTTAAATATTATGATTTAGCCGAAGGAACTGTTTTGGAAGGTAGTTTAACATTGTGGTTTCCCGACAGTAAACCACTTGAAAAAGTTCGCCATCCTTATCAGAGAACGTACAAAGAAGATAAGAAAGCTCGATGGCAAACGGACGAAGAATATTGTTCAACTTATGTTAAAAAGACGGAACCTTATAGTTAGGGTTTATTCAAAATACCTATCATAGCTGCCTCTGAATGTGGCCACCGCGGTCTTTTGGAGAAAGCGGAAAATCTCAATGCTCAAAGAAATTGTAAAAAAAATTGACAAGGACCTAACACCTTACTCCACTTACACCAGGTGCGCCGTTATGTTACAAAACCAAATAAAAAAAAGTGTAACATAACGGAAAATTGTAACATAACGGCGCAGTGCGTAGGCGATTTCGCCGGAAAACGGATCCTACGGGGGTAAATATTGCGCAATACGTGTTTTTTTGTAAAAATTGTAACATAACGGAAAATAGTGATTACGTAACTCGAAAGTATTTCTTTTCTCAAATGTCTAAATGTCTGTTTTATGGCGCTTTGATTGTGCCATATGGCACAGTTTAAATCAATGTTCTTTGTTTCAATACCACATGATTCCGAAAACTTCAAAATACAATTTGTAGTAATCGAAAAAGGCTAAATTTTCATGAATAAACCCATTGTATAGCAAAGGAAATCGGTTGCTTGATTTGATTGATACGGCGATTTTTGATTTTCTCATCGGAAATGCTGATCGACATCATTATGAAGTTTTCAAAGATATGGCCGACGGCATGATTGTTTTGATGGATAATGCCAAAGCATTCGGAAATCCAAATTTAGACGAATTAAGTATTTTGGCTCCTTTGCGACAATGCTGCATGTAAGTATTACACAAATTTGGCTTAGCTTGGCTTAGCTTGGCTTAGCTTGGCTTAGCTTGGCTTAGCTTGGCTTAGCTTGGCTTAGNATTAGTAATCGTAAAATATTTAGAATTCGAACGAGTACATTTGAGCGGCTAGCACAGCTCAAGAACGGACTTCTCACAAAGCTGCTTATAGAAGCAATGAAATCAGATCCAATTGCACCAATTCTTCATAAAAAGCATATCGAAGCGATTAATAGACGTATGCCAATTATCTTTCAACATATCCAAGCCTGCGTAAATGGGTAAGTGGCGTTAACCCCCTAGGAGCTTATAATGATCAAGTAACCCTTATAAGGCCTTATATGCGACATTTTTAAAATATGCTTTTAGAATAATTTGTGATTGAATGTAAATAGTTTGAAGAATTTATTTTCACAAATTGAGGCATTATGCCTCATAAAATAGGCTTTTCGTAAAACACCCTAGCGCCATTATCTGACCAACACGCGTTCATAAAAATAATTTGTTTACTCAAAGTTTACCAGTTAAGTAATTGATTGAATTAAGTTCTGAAAATTGTCCCGGAATTTTCGAAATTTTCCAAAATAAAAACATTCACAAAACTTTCCGAAACTTTAGCGGAATTTGTTGCACAATAATTTCTCGAAAATTTTTTTATAAAATGATTTTTGTTGCAAAAATGTTCCAAAAATTATCACTTTATGAGTCATAAAGTTTATGACAAAAACAGTTACAGTCCTTAACCATTGATCGGACATTTTCGGTTCTCGAAAATAGCGTCCGATAAATGAGCACCGTCAGAAAAGAGGTCATTTTTTATTAGAATGACCCCATTTTGGCCAAAAAGCGTCCGATAAATGAGCGTCTGATAAATGGTGAAGGACTGTATAAAGTTACGTCAAAGCTAAGAATTTATTACAGTGGAATTATTTTTGATAAATAATTTTTAGGTACGGTAAAGACGCTGTGATAATGGACTCATGGAAAGGTCTTGACGCTTAACCGCGGTTAACCGCAACAACGACGATTTAATCATCGGTGCTAATTATGCATAACTATTAGAAAATTTTTAAATTAAATATGTCAGAAACCTAAAGCATTCTTCATTTTTACCAACATTATCTATTCATTCTCATCCATGGTATCAAAATTCCCATTGCTGCTCAACAAAAAAAAAAGTTTCAAAATTGCAACTCGACTTTTAACCCGAACACTGCGTATTGTTCAAATTCAATTTTTGCGATTTTTTTTCAACATCTCTCAATGCTGTACGACATCATAAATTCAATTTATTTTTATTTTTATACTTTTTAAAATTTTTGGTGTGATAACATGCCCATAATCAATATAGTAATAATTTATTAAATACTAATAATTATACATAACTGTGGTGTGGTTTTTTGTCTATTCGTACTGTACAGGGGTAAGGCAATTATGGGCGATTTTGATTAAAACTTCCATTTTTTCCGAAATCACATTTTATAACTAAAAATCGTCCCGAAAATGGACTTTGTGTACCTGAATCGGACTTAAAATCGGACTTTTTTGAAATAAAAAGCGTCCCATAGTTTGACTTTTTTGTAAAGTATTCCGAAACTGAGTGTCCCGAATTGGTCAAGAGGGTGCACATCAAGAAGGTCGGGACTGTAAGGAGTTTAGTAACATTTTTTTTCGAAAAATATCGTTGAGAAAATTCATTTTCTATTCGTTTCTATTTTATACTTACCCCTTAAACGCCACTTTTTTATTCTTTCAAAAAGGCCATGGAATAGTTATAAAAGTGCATCACGGTTAATATGTTTTCTTTTGTAAATAAAAAAAAAACTTAAAAATTGTATACAAGTATCGATCAAAAAACGCCCTTAACCCTCGACCGCGCAGTAATCACTGGCTAATTAGCCAGTTTTCAATATGAAATAACTCTTGCATAATTAAACAATATACTTAAATATAACTTTTAATAAGACCAATTCCAAAAAATATGCAAAATTTAGTTTCTAAAAATGTTTTTTTTTCAAAAGTTATTCACGACAGATGTATACAGCGTGCGGTCGAGGGTTAAAACAAATGTGAACATAGGGCAATGTCTTTAAGACAACTAATAGTTGATAGCATTAAACGGTTTAATTTAAACCAGTGTCTGTTCAATAAAAATTTTAAATAAAACCCAAACTTAAAAGCTTTATTCTATATTTATTTTTATATTTATTTGGTACTGTTTAAACTGGCAAAACCACTCACCCTAGAAATCACGTATGGCAACCGATTCAACAAAGTCGTGTTTAATAATTCCACTTACTTTGGAATTTTGAAGTGGTTTTGAAATTTCTTGGAATAAATAGACACAACCTAAACGAACCGAAAATGTTAAAATTATACCGTATAACTACGGTAATACGGTATACTGTATAATTTAATCGTAAGGGGTCTTGCCCGTTCAGATGTTACACACAATTGTATGATTTTTGAAATAAAAATTATCAGCAAATAAAATCACGATAAAATCTCATATTTGTAGTGTTATGCATTTCAACTGCTTCTCAATTACCTGATTTCTATTAATTTATTGAAATCTGCGGTTAAGGGAACATTTCGTGCTTATCTTTATACTTTTTGTTAACGAAAGTGTTAAATTAATCAGTTACCGGATGATTTAATTATACATACCTTTGAAAATCCTGCCGGATAACAGCACGAGCGGAGCACCCTGCCGGATAACTGGAATTTGGATAACTGCGCAAGGGTTATAAGAAATACAGTCGTTTGAATCTTATTTTGACACTTTCGCAAGAGTAAATTGCTCTTATTATTATAGGGCCTAAAATCTGTCAAGATAAAACATTTTTTGTGTCAAGATAAAACCTAAAGAACTGTATTACAGTCATTACTATAAATGCGGACGCAACCAATACGGATGTTTTCTTCCCGTATTATACGGACTCTTTTTTCAATACGGAGGCTTTTTTGTGGACAAATGTCAACAAATTAGTTGAAAACTGGGCAATTTATGAAAATTCACTCCAGTTCGGACTCTATTTTCAAAAATAAAAACGTCCGTAATGGAAGTAAGAACTGTATTAGAGTCTGTCCTTCTCATAGAATGTATAAATCATGAAAAATAAGGCTTTCTTTACTAGTATTAGGTGTCAATTTTTAAAGACCAGCAGACAACATAAGTTGGTTCCGTAAATTACAGACCGTAATTTGTATTTTTTTTTCGAGTTCAACCGTTCAAAACGTGCGTAATTGTTTGTTCGTTTAGAGCCATTATTATCCCATTAGATCACAATATTGGAAAGAAAATTTACACAATTATTTTGGGGTTCGTACTTTTGAGAATAAGTTTGAGTAGCTAATAATTAAAGCTCTAAAGCGTACTTTGTAATTGTTTACCGTGCGATAATTTATTTTTGACCATTTTGGTACATATAGTTCCAAAAGGTCCCCGGTAATGTACTTCTTGGATCAAAAATTAGCTAATCACTAAATACAGTAGTGTACTGATTGTCCGCGATTAAAATCATCAACTATTTTTATACTGCTAAAAAATCTTCGAATGAAATATCAACATTTTTTGTCAGGTTTCGTCATATTTCCGATTGCTCGACAAACACGGTACGGCTCAGACGTCAAAGGTTACATACTGTGTTTATTTAACCGGTATTTTTATATACTTACCAATGTATGATATGTAAACATTATCAATTATCGATTATTATTTTATAATAAATTTATACAATTTGTATACATTAACTTTAAGGTGAAGTAATACTTGTCGGGGACGCTATTACTTCTCTCCACAATTGCGAACTATTTTCTTAAAGTGACCGTTTTAACATGGACAACACACGCCATGCGCTGTTATTTTCGCATTTTTGCCATAGAAAACTTGAACGACAACGAAGACTTGGGGAAATGCAAAAGGGTTTGTATATGCTTTAAGGACCGGTCAGTCGAGTTGTATAGTCGAGTAAAACATACACAGATGGGTATTCTCGAAAATTAGCCAAAGCACGACAGATAACGGAACGAACGAACAAAACTGCAAAATAACGGATGACAACATAACAGCTTTGTCGGTGAATAAAAAAAAGGGAATAAAAAACTTTGTAATTTTGAGGCTTTATTTGATTTCCAAAATTACGAAAAATCTATTTTTCTGATTCCCACATGGACTGACCGACGTTTTGGACGTGTGTAATGCTATTGGTTCGTAAAAACCCCTTTTAGGAACTTTACTGTCAGGTTTCAGATTTTTCATATTTTTTATTCTTATTTCCATTAAACTGCCTCGACCATTGAAGTGAGTCAATGAATCTACATCATTCAATAATTTCAATGAAAGTCGCTTTGCTTCCAATCAACAAGGACAAAAAAAAAGATGACGATTAAAATCTATATATAAAATTGAATGTAGTTTCATTACAAATTCGTCTTTTTTTTTCATATAATTTTCATTTTTTTTGTGTTTCTTGATGAATTTTATGTGCAAGGAATATTTTTTCGTGTCGCTGGCACCGCATATGCAAATAAGACATGCGGCTCGGGCCGTTTACCGATACAGGCCAACCAGCACTATTGTTGCCTAAAAAGAGAACGAATAAAAGACAAAAAGAAAAGAAAAAGACAAAAAAGTCTTTTGTGGTTTTATCCCAAAAATTGACTTTGATTTTTTTCATATTAAATTGTTGCTAAAATGATAGAAGTGGATTGCGAAGATTTGAGCTCTTGGAGGGATTATGTTGATATGGGGCAAATTCCGCCGGCGGCGATTAGTATAATCGATCAGCTGGTGCAGTTTAAAATCGACCATGAAATTTTACGCCAAATTTTCACCTTTCTCCAAAAAAATCGCCGCCAAAATGAGGGCCGTCGTCTAATCTCGGTGGGTACGCAGTGTGGCGACGAGTTCGATTATGAGCAAGAGGAACAGGCCTTCGGGCTAATCATTTATTCACTATTAGTTAATTATTTTAAATTTTTTGGAATTATATATTAATCATGGGAATCAATCATTAAAGAATTTTTTGTTTTTTCTTGTACGTTTTTCCACTTTTTTTTTCTACCTGATCTCGAGTTCGTTTAAATATTTGAAAGGCATTGTTTGATTCGATATTATAGCAATAATCTTGGAAGGCGCGTGATCAAATACGAAAAAAAATGTCTATTTGCTCAAATGTGGTGCGGTAAAAAAGTAAATATTGAAAAGCATTTTGCGTCGGGAAAAAAATTATATCTAAAAATCAGACCGAACAAGTGGTAAAAGCATGAAAAAAACGGGGTTTATGACAAACCCTTTCGCCCGGGATGTTTAGTACTTGCTCTGTCAATACCTTTTTCCTTTCGTGTCTGAATCATTTGATGTTCCAAAAAAAAATATACGAAAAAATGTAAATAAAGTAGAAAGGGTAAAAAACCCGTTTATGAGTACTTTCGCGACCACACCATTTGGTCGCGAGTTGTTGTTAAAATGGTCGCGAAACCTCCCCCGAACCCCACATGGTCGCGAAACTATCTTTTGAACAACGATTCGCGACCAAATGGTGTGATCGCAAAAGTACTCATAAACGACCACAAATGGTCGCGAAAGTACCCCACTCCAAAAAAAAACACATGTAAAGCCCGGTTTTGTCAATTCGCCAGAAAATAATCGGCGTCGAGTCGGAGGTGTCGGACGGTAGTGAGCTGGTCTCCCAACATGATCTCAACGATGACAATTTACGAATGCTGGACTCAAATGGTCCAATCGAGTTTCAGATTGATACAAAAGTCGAAGATTCCGATATTGGATCGGTATATATTCAACAACCCGGCTCAAATCAGCTGGAAGCAACTCACGAAGGTGGTTATTTTAATCTTAACTCCCAGGGTTCCATTAGTTAAAATTTGGACTAAACGCCTTAAATGGACCGAAAATGATAGTCAACCATGCTCATTCAAAGCTATTGACCCGTCCAAAATCGCTGAAATACGGTTCTAGTTAAATTTTACTAGGAAAAATATAAAGCCTAAAGCGGAACTGATTTTTTTTGGTCACAGGGGCGTTTAGTCCTAATTTGAACCCACCCCTGCGGACTATATGCTACACGGGCACTACCTGAAAATGCAGAAAAATGAAATCATAGAAAAAATTCTGCGGCTTCATGTTTTTGCGTTTTCGGGTTTCTGCTTTTTCAGAGTTGAGCAGTCACGGAAAACGCAGAAACCTGAAAAAGCAGAAACCCGAAAACGCAAAATCATGAAGACGCAGAATTTTTTCTGTGATTTCATTTTTATGCGTTTTCAGGTAGTGCCGCCACACGGTACCCTTCGGAGTTAAGATGAGAGTCTTCATTTCTGAGACTGATTTATTTGCACTCATTATAATTCGACTGATAATAATTATAACTTTTTTTGTTTATCAAATTTGGACTAAAATATCAAAATGGTTATCATTGGGAGTTAACATCTCTCTAAGCGTAAAACAGCCATAAAAAAGTTATTTACTCTTCTCAAGTGCGAACCAATGGAGGTAACGCGCCGAACATGGTTCAATTACAAATCTCCCACAGCGAACAAGAGGAACTGGCCAATAACCAGTATCAAATGTCGGTACACCCCCTATCGCAAAATCAAGATTTAGACGGGCAGTATATCGAAAATTCGGTAAATAGTCAGTGGATTGAGCTACAGCCCCTGTACCAACATCAGTCGAGCTTTGCGCCCGGCCTGCCCTCGTCCGCATTCGCCCAGATAACCGAGGCCACGACTCATAGCATTATCAACAATACGGGGCCGACTTCGACCGGCCCGCCCAGTCCATCGGGGCCGAAATCGGGCGAGCCAGACCCGATTATTGAGGCCATTGTCGAGGGCAGCGGCTATCACGAACTCAAATTTGAAATACAGCAAATGCTCAAGTAAGATACCCAGACCACTATTGTTACTTTATTTGCCTAAATTATAACCCCACCAGCTTAAAGCAATAATATTCGATTAAGGAACAAGTTGTTTGTATTGAAGTATAATACCAATTTGGTCTTACTTTAAGCAGGTAGGTGTAATTCAAAATTTATAGAAAAAATACTATATTCTTATTTTAGTCTTTTTGTGGTCGCGAAACCTCACCCAAAACGCACTGTCGCGACCATGTGGTCGCGAAACAATCTTTTGAACAACGATTCGCGACCAAATGGTGTGGTGGCGAAAGTACTCATAAACGAGTTTTTTGGCGACCATAAATGGTCGCGAAAGTACCCCACTCCCTTTTTGTAGCGAAATCCACGCGGTGGCCCAACCCATTATCAAGATATGAAATCTAATTTACAGCTATTTCTATATTTTTTAGTGGATTGGGACACCACGTGGATTTCGCTACAAAAAATACTAGAGTAACAATTTAGTACATTACAGTTGTACAAAGTCTGTATATAGTACAAAGGCATTGAGCTTATTCCGGCTGTTTCTCCTATTTTGCCATGTGCCCTTTTCAGCCTTGCACCTTTTTCCGGCCAGGTTGGCGTCAATGATTTTAAAAGACTGGTCTCTGAGTAAAAAAAAAAGATGTAAAAAACACAAAAAATGGGTAAAATAGATGCGTTTTTGAGCAGCACATCACACTTGCGCTTTCTCGTTTTCTGACCGAGCCTGATAATAATAGCCGTTTTCCTGGTGACTTATTAACAGAGCTCAACCATTCACATATATTAAAGTTAACTTATTAACTTGGTATTCATTGTATTGGTCGGTTAATGTTTAATATATGCCTTCTAGACGTCACTAATTGGTCAATAGCTATTATTTTTAAAAGAAAAAAAAATTCCGCAAAAGACAATGAAGATATCACACGTTAGGCCTACAGCAGGGTTTGGCTTATGTGAGTCAAAATAGATATCAATTGTATGTAGGCTTACTCAAACCACATGTCTACGTTTACCACTGATTGAAAATAAGGTACGGATTTTTAATGTTATTTGTCAATACACCCCCTGCGCTGTTATTGGGTACAAATTACGTAATCGAACAATTTTTTCTCAAAATTTGTACCCGATAACGGCGCAGGGGTGTACTGATTTTGCATTGGATTTATTGTGACATTTATGTGATGATTATGTATTACATAATGTCATCGAATATTTCATAATGTCATCATTAAATGATGACATTATGTAATATCTCAGACGAACTCACTAGCTCAGTACGATAAAAAAAATCCCTGTACCTTACTTGGATTTCGTGGTTAGCGTGGTTTAACTCTTAAGAGCCCGGAATGATCGGGTAACCCTTAGGGGCCTAGGTGTGCCGGGGAATAAAGCGTTAACGCACCGAGGACAGATTTTAATTTGATAATTTTTCTAATATGATTGTTTAATAATTTGAAATTCACTATTCAGTCTAGGAGGCCTTTAAAGATTCAAACAAACCTGAAAGCATATCTGCATTGTATTTTTTAAACCATTTTTGGGAAATCGTTTTGTGTAATTTGGCTTCTTGA
>SCLG01000353.1:45657-68798 GCA_004367875.1 Oikopleura albicans
ACCAACAGAATCTGAATTGGGAAAAACCCCGGGGACAATTTTTCTCGGTTTTGAGATTTTTCAGTTTTAGTCTTTCACCTAATTGTGCCCCTTAGACCGTGAGGTAGCTGCTTGGCAATTTAAAGAATTTTTTGTTAACATATCTAATTGGTTTCATTAGATTACGTATGCTTTTGTCAACACTAACCATTTAAACAATTTTCTGTGTTCGGCCGGCATATTTCTTAACTTTGATTAGAAGTTTTTTTCGATTTAAAGTTTTTTGGCAATCGTCTAAATGTGAAAAAATCTTGTTATTTAAACATATTTGTGTAATAGCTCACAAAAGGTGTCACAAAGCTGATTTCTACGTTTAAATTACATAATGCCTTTTTTTGCAAAAATTTCTAAAACTAAGGTTAGTTTATTGCTAAGTTTTAGCATTATTTTTCTTAGATTTTGTTTATAAATTCCGCCACCAGGTGGACGACACCTCCCTAATTAAAAAATGTTTGATTGGGTATTTTTTACTTATGCAACAAGATGGAAGGATAACGGCAGAGTCCGTGGGTGGATAAGTTTGGAAGGATAACGAAACAAACAGGGGAAAAATAAAAGACAGTGGGGTGAAGGATAAGGGCTTACCCGGTGTATTCAACGTTTTTTAATAGATCGAATACGTCAGTGAGCAAGCAGTGATCTCAGAGGATGAACAGGGGCCTTCTAATGCTTCTTACCACCAAGATGAAAAAGTACCATCCGTTGGTATCAAACATCTCCAGGTACGTTTCTTCTTAGTCACCAAAACCCAGAAAATTTTGGTTCACCGCAATTTTATAATGCAACATTATTTTATGAATATATTTTTTCAGTCGTCCTACAAACACGAAGGCATTTCGATATCGGTTTGTCAAAGTAGTAACTTACTGCCGTCCATAAAACAACTGTCCAATATGCCATTATCAACCAGTGGCCAGTCGATGTCGATTCAGTCGGCGACCATTACGCAACCGCCATTATTTCCAAGTACGTATCCGTTAACCACACCAGACCAAACAACAAAATGGCAATAACGACATATTGTTCTAAATTGTTTAAAACGAACTGCTAACGTTCATGTTGTATAGTCACATATTTTTTGGAATTTATTTTTTGATAATTATAGTTTTCAATATGCAATAAGTTATCTAATCAGTAATCGGTTAACTGCGCAACCTGTGTATCGTTAAAGTAACAAAAAGTGCTTAAAATAAGACTACTCGCTTAAAGTTACATTTAATTTCTTATAGTAACACTATTGTTATACACCACCTGTGCCTTTATTTGGCCGACAGTTTCGCAAAAAACATTTAGTTACGTATTAATGGCCCGATAAAGGCGCAGTCCTTAGCATATACTTTTTAAGATATAAAGATAGGGCTTTCTGGAAAATTATTGCTCAAAATTCCGGGCATATAAAATAACGAGTAGGAATTCCAGCCAGATAACGGCGCAGGGGTGAACTAGACACCTAAATTATACTATATACTAGGTATATTTTAAATTGTGAACTTTATTTCCGCTAAAAAATTCAAAATAGTTAAAAATTTAGTTCTGCTGCCGTTTGTATGCCAAATAAAAAAAAACGGCAAACGTTTTGACAGGTTAAACGGAAGCTCTGGATTAAACCGTGACGAGTCCTAAACTTTCCACAATTTTGTCAAACGCAGATGACAATTTAAATGCTTAGCGCTACAGCTGTAGAGTACTATTGTTTAAATATGTTTTTAAAAGTATTTATTCTCCATTACTGAGAAACAGTATTAAAAATATGGGTGTAAAAGTGTGCTCAATTATCCATAGTGAGTTAATTGTTAGTATGTAGTTAAAATCCGCAAAACAGAATAGTGCTAAAACATCTTTATCTTGAAGCACAGCAATTTTTCCAAGAAAGTTATTTTTCAAATATTTTATGCACACGATGCGCAGTTAACCGCCACTCTTCGCCGCCTCCTCAACAGGCGGTTAACTGCAAAAGTGGCGGTTAACTGCCCAGGGCGTAGGCGTGATCGCTGGAAAATAGTGGGACCCATAACTGGCGGTTAACTACAAAAGTGGCGGTTAACTGCGCATCGTGTGTAGTCGAAAACATGTGTGAGGAATTTGAGGGAATCTCTATAATAGAGACTAATTTAGAGACTCTCTACCAGGTAATTCACCAAAATACGATTAACTTTATTTTTGAAAAAAAAATTTTTTTTTTCGAATTTTGGATTCCGAAAGACCGCGGTACCACTAAACGAAAGTCTGCGTTGTTATCTAACAACTACGATCCCTACTTCAAAAGCGTTGCACCTAAAATCGTTACGAAATGACGTCACGATCCAAAATCATTCCATAAAAAGTTCACTTACACTTTTTCAGCAATATTTTACAAAATTGTACACCCTTTAAACGTACGTTTAAATAATGAAATCACCAAAAACTACTTTTAAGGATAAAAAAGGCCCAAAAGGGTCACACAATGACGCCATGACGTAAAAGCGTTACATTTTTGGAGCCACAAATTGTAACGTTTTTGAAGCAGGCACTGTATTAGGTCCGAAGTAGCCGAACCAACAGGAAATGTTCACCGTTTTCATCTGCTTTATTCAATTACGAAGGGATGCTGCAAAATTTATAAACTTTTTTTTTATCAGTTTCATTAATTGAGAGTTATCCAATATGAGTGGCGATATGCACTTGACATTGTTATCTTAAATATTCGAAAACTATTGAACCAATCAAGGTTACGTTTGCCCTTATTTGATCTAGAAAAAATCGAGATATTATTTTTGGTCTTTTAGCCAACACTTGCTAATTTGAGAGGTTTTGTGTCCATTTATACTTTAGGTGTCTTATCAGAGTTAACTCTAGTACGTCTGACTTGACGTCGACCCACGTTTTGTCCTTTGTCTTAAAATGTTTAAAAAATATAAATTAATTTCTTCCTTGTTTTATTTATCGGATATCATTTACTTAACTCTCAAAGGCTGGCAACAGTCAAAAGTGGCGTTTCTTTGCCGTCATATACCGTATATAAAAATACAAACCTTAAAACTTAAGACGGCGCTATAACGGCGCAGTGTGTAGGTGTTTTTTTCTGATAAACCAGACAAAGAAAAATTTGCAAGATAACAGAACGAACGAGAGAAATTGCAAGATAACGGGTGACAAGATAAGAGCGCTGGGGATGTATAATACCTGGAGCTCCATGGAACACTAATTTTACTAGTTAAAGTTTCGATATTTGTTAATTTTAAACTTTTAGATTATTTTTTTAATTTTTCGATTACCACAATTTTATATTTTAAAATCTTGATCAATTGATAATACAGTATGAGGTATAATAACGCGCTTCTCGCTTTTCTAGTTTTTAAGCGTATCAGAATACAAAATTTTAGAAAGCAGGAAGCAAGTTATTATACCCCATACTGTAAAACCTCAATATTTTTTTTTACTTTGAAAACTGTAATAATAAAACGTGTTACCCAGAAGTTGAACATAAAATGATCTAAATTTTAATATTTTATAATCGATATGTTATAATGTTACTGATGCATTTATTTTACATGCGCTAATGTTGTTGAACGGAGCAACTGCCAATTATTTGAAATTAACAAAAACTTGTGCTTTTAGAATTATTGGTATAAATCGAATTTATTAAACGTTGTTCCAAAAAAAAATCTTACGATAATTTCCACTTATTTTTCATGTCGTTAACTTCAAAAATAGTATTATATTTGTACTTTTAGGCCTCAGTACAGCGTATGATTCGACGTATTCGGCCTGCTCCATTATGCTTCCAACGAACAATATTCTACAAACATCCGCCATGGAATCTGGAATCACGGGCCAAATCGACTCGCCATTAGAACTAAATTGAGTAATGTTTTATATACCATAATTAACTCATGAAAGTTACATATAATATGTAACATATTGTTACATGTTGTTATATATTGTTACAAATTGTTACATGTCGTTACATATTGTTACATTTCGTTACATATTGTCACATATTGTTACATGTTGTAACAAATTGTTACATGTCGTTACATATTGTTACATATTGTTACATATTGTTACATATTGTCACATACTGTCACATATTGTTACATGTCGTTACATTTTGTTACAAAATGTTACATGTCATTACATATTGTTACATATTGTCACATGTTGTTACACGTTATTACATATTGTTACAAATTGTTACATGTCGTTACATATTGTTACATATTGTCACATATTGTTACATGTCGTTAAATATTGTTACAAATTGTTACATATTGTTATTTCGGCACCGACTAAATTGGTATCATGTAGTTTCGGCGCCATTTTTTATATTGCTACATATAGTTAAAATATGAAAGTATACAGGCCTTCATGACTTAATATTCCTAAAAGTTCTTCAAATAACTTATTTTCTGTATATTAACTGTGCCTTATTTTACTACACATTTTTTGCTTAGAATAATGGAACAAAACAAAAAAAAACTACTGACTACAAGAATCGCATCTTATCAGCTTATATCTCAAATAAAACCGCAAAATTTGGTTGGATCAACGATTTGTGGCCAACAATTCCAAATAGTTAGTTAGTAATTGCTAGAATATGTTTTTTTCTATTTCATTTGCTTTATTTTTTTTCCCAAATCTTCAAGCAAAAGTATAATTGCTTACTTTACCTTAAACTATTTTGGAAGTTAACATGTTCTAAAAATTTGAATCCTTCAATGTTGACAAAATAGTATACCTTTTCGTAATAAATGATATAATTTTTAATTTGTGTTTTGGGCATGCAATTTATTTTGCATTTTTAATAAATAAAAAACAAAATTTTGGGTACTCGCACTTCAGCGCTTGTCCTTCTGCAAATCTCGGGATATTTCACAATAAATTAGGGAAAAAGTTGACAGCAAAATATTCACAGATGGAAGTTTCTCACACGGTAATTTTATTTATTTATTTATTTTGCTTTCAAAAATCAATTATTTTTTGTCAGGTTTCCCTAAGATGTACAGTATGAGTTGATGAACTTCATCCCATACATTTTTTTTGTAAGAGTCAATATTTTTTGTAAAAGCAGCATCTTGGTTCGTTAATTACGATAAGATGACAATGTACTACAGTGTTATCAAAACATTTAACTACAAATGTAAAACATGAACCAAATGGAACTTCAATAAGGGTGCTTTATGGCACATTCAGTCCCGTTTTTAATCTCCTGTTGCGCTCCCGACAATACCATGTGGTACTGATACTCGGGAGTTAAGGATCATGCCGTGTCTATTTATTCCAATATATTTGTAAAACCAAAATGATGTATTGACTTGTATATATTTATTGGAAATATTAGGCAGTCAATTTTGCGTATCATAACAGGTATTGAAGTATTTAGACGGGTAACCGGATGTCAGTAACCGGTTAAACGGAAATTCATTGAAAAATCGTGATATAAACCCTTATCGATTCCTACAGGTTTAGCCTCATGAAAATCGGCTGAGCGTTTCTAGAATAGAGCAATTTTCTTCTTTTTTTTTTACAATGGGGTGCTCCTATTGGCCAATACCATTTTAAAATATGCCGACACGGTATACTAGAAACGCGCAGCCGATTTTCATGAGACTTAACCAGTAGCTATTAGCAAAATAATGAAGAATAGTGCTATTTGCACTGTCGGGAGCGTAGGAGTTAACTTGTACGTGTTTTTGAAACCATTAATAGTTTCTTCCATTGAAACGGTCGACTTTAACATTTTGTTAAAACATAATATCAATAATTACTTTTTACTGCGAAAAGAAAGAAAATGTCAAATTTTGAGGCACGAAAATAATTGCTAAGTTTACCTAAAAACGAAAAATTATGTGTCGTTGATGCGATTCTGATGTCATTAATGCAGCTTTGGACTTTTTTTTTGCTGTTCAAACCCTAATTTATCCTTGCATAATAAATAGTCTAAGTACTTTGCAGTCGCTCATTTTATTTTTTTGGTGTTACTTTAAAGGCCAACTCGTCTTATTTGGATTGTCAAATGAAATTGGCGAAATCGTTCAGATTAAATTGCATTTGGGAGATGAGTCCCTTTCTTACGAGATTTGTCCAGTAAATGAAGGTGTCGAAAAAAAAACTAAACAGAATTACGTGATTTGCTTTGAGACCAATTTTTAGATAATCTTCGGGCGAAATCAAATTTGAAATCGTCGTCAAAACGCGTTTTTTGAGGGGAAGATTAGTTTTTTTTTCGTCAAGATGGTTTTGCTTGTTCGATTTTAAAGATCGAATTTTAATTGATCACTTAATTTCGTTATCAAAAAAATGAACTTTTACAAAAAGTGCTCGGTTTTGTTGTTTTTTGTTTTGTCCACGTAATACAGTAAGGGGTCTGAAAAAAGTGCATATCTAGAGGTATTTACACATTTTCTTTAAGCCCACATCTAGAGAGATATGCACATCTAGAGAGATATGCACATCTAGAGAGCGCACATCAAGAGACCCCTAAGTTAGGGCCCTCACTGTACCGGACCACGGTCACATAGTGGGGGGAACAAGTGAAAACATAAAAGCAATTATAGTTTTAATTATGTACAGTCCCTACTCCCATAACGGACGTTTTTGATTCTCGAAAATAGCGTCCGTATTGGGAGCACTGTCTTTATTAGGATAAACCGCCGCTGAAACACAAAAAGGGGCAGCGTCCATATCGGGGAAAACGTCCGTATTGGGAGCATAACAATTTATCCGTATTGGGAGCGTCCGTATTGGGAGTAGGGACTGTAAATACTCTTTTATACAAAAATAATGGTTGGTCAAGTTTAGATGAGATGGCGACTAATAACATATTGTTGCCTTTTTTCGGATGCTTTTTGAAGTTGCAAAAACAATTTTTCGTTTCTGGTCGTTAAAAACTCATTTTTTTTATTAAACCATCAATAATGCTTGGCATGGGAATGATATAACACGTAGGTGATACGTTCAAGTCCGCCCCTTTAATTTACCTTATCAAGTAGATCATTCTGGAATTATAGCATTTAGCCGGACTATGTAAACTGAAAATTAACAAAAAAAGTTGATGGAACCGAACTTCTTACTTTAGTCCAAAATTATACTATTTTAATTGGAGTATGTAAAACAGTACTTGAATCTTGGCGACATTTTTTTATGCAACCAATTTTCCAAAATAGTTCATGTAGGCACTAACCGGAAGTGGAGAAACCTGGAGAAAATTTCCGTTTTCTCCGTTTTCCGGTTTCTCCGTTTCCAGTTTTTCCTCAGGTGTAGTCGGCAAACGAAGAAACCTGAAAACGGAAAAAATTTACATTATTCGATTTATTTTAAAGTTTGCTCCATTTTCAGATGTCTCCATTTTTTAACTACACCCGGAAAAAGTCTCAAATATGAAAACGGAAAAAACCTAAAACAGAGAAAACGGAAAAAACCGCAGAGAAATCGGAAAAAAGGAGAAAATTTTATCCGTTTAAGGTTTCTCCATTTTCGGCTAGTGTTTCCATCTACTGTTAACCCTTGACTTCACAGTGGTCGTTCTTTATTAAAGAACCTTAAAGGCCTTTAAAGGTTAACTAATAGTTAATTGGCCGTTTCCATATAAAAACGCTTGAGTTTTCCCCAACGCACGCGTTGGCCAACGCTTGAATTTTCAAACGCTTCTAACACATTGGGAAGAACCCCCCCGCAACGCCCAACGCTCCCATCACGTTGGGAAGAAAATTTCTCCAACGCATAACGTTCCCAACGCGTTGTTTGGGGTTGCCCAGCGCTTCCGACAGTGAATATAGTATTGATAGCATCGCGGTTTACGCATTAAATTATCTCGGTGAAAACGCAGAAAAAAGGTCCTTGTCCCTTCCATATTTGGACCAATAAATGTTTGGGTTAAAAAGAGTCCCTTATCAAGCACGTTTTTCTCTTATTAAGCACAAGCGTTCTGTGGTGCAAAATAAGACCACAACACTTTATAACCGATCAACATGTATCGAAAGCAAACACATCTTGAAAAATGGCAACCGGCCGCGTAAGAACGCATTGCGTTAATGCTGGAACATTTTTGGCCCAAAAGTGGCCGCTTTAAAGCGCTTAAGGGAAAATTGCGCAATAGTGGCCACTTAAAAGCGGACCTTATTATAAATTAACGATAGATTAAAGTTGAATTATAATGTTACGTTATATCGACAAAGAAGCCTGTTAAGACCACTATTTTTAAGAATTAAAGGCGGTATTTATGGGGTGAATGACTGTAAACTGAGAGTAAATTCATATTCTCCGATTGTATACACGCCGGCATGTCTTTTTACTAAGTTTATTAACTTACATTAAATAAGTCCATAATAGGAATCGGCATTATAAATTATACACTCCGATGCCTTTAGTTTGCATGAATGCTAACATAATGGTTACAGTCCTTACTACTTTTTGGGACGTTTCCGGTTCTCCAAAATAGCGTCCGAAAAACGGATCATTATTTTATTAGAATGGCCCATTTTGGTCGAAAACGCGTCCTAAGAAGGAGCAATCGGCCCAAAAAGGAGTCTCCCGAAAATGAGTAAGGACTTTAGTAGATAACGGCGCTCGGTATGTACTGCTTGAAACCGAACCGAAGAAGGCGTCCTTTGAAGCAGTAAAAAGCTATTGTATAATAAACCTTTAAAATTATGCCTATGATCAACAACCTATAAAGGTTATTTTCGTTTAAAGTGGCCCGAAGACTATAAAAAAAAGCTTAGACCATTGCCCATTTCCCCACAAACCAGCCTAATGTACTAAATGCGGAATGATTTATATCAAATTATGAGAGCCACATAGATTAAAAATCGCACACTAGGTATAGCATCGGCGAATCGGGGTTAAAGCTGTTCGAAGTAATTCGTTCATGCTGAAAAGTTAAAACTTGGCGCGACGCACGTCACTGATTGGCTGCCGTCTAAAGCATCGAGGAGGCAAGCCAATAGGAGCCCGGCAAGACACGGAGTTTTACTTTACAACTTGAAACCCACCAACAACCTTTTGCAACTTGCTAAAATGCATGTTTTTCCAAATAATAAAACAACAGAAATAAAAGAAAGTGGAGTATAGCGCAATAATTTTAGACTGCTCAAATTTTAACCGAAAATATTCCAGCTAACAGAATTGAGAAACTGCACAAAAAAGAAACAAAAAATAAAATGTGATAATGATAAAATGGCAGTCAAAAAAATAAAAGCGCTATACTGATTTTATTACAATATAATACAATTTTAACAGTAAATACTAAAGTCGTGACATCGACTCGGTTATAATGAACAATATATGATTCGGTTGGTATTATTTTTAAAGCCAAAACTGCGTATAACAGTTAAATGCAGCGATCATGTCGAAAAATGGACGTTAGGAAAAAGCATCATAACATCATTTTAGAAGGCAATTAGTGGAAGCCGTGCATCCCGTGAATAGAACATACGAAAAAAGTGCATATTTTAGGCGAATTCTTTTCAAAAAAGCCTTTTTCTTTTCTAAAAAGAGTGTTTTGTTCGCGACAAAAACGAAACCAATGTTTTTGTACGTTATGTACGACCTTACTGACTATTTTAGTTTTTTTTAATTGTGTACAAAATGCCTATATTTAAAGTTGTCGAAGCATGTTCAGTGATTTGGTGAAATTTTCGTTGTGATTTTTAGAGTCGTTGCCATTTTAGACCAACCAAATCGATAAAAATTCGAATTAATGAGTCTAGATTTTTTTTCGCCGCCTGTCATTATCGGGCATATAATCTGATGTAAATAAACGCGCTCTCCGTTTTCGTTTTTTTTTATATTTCAAAAAGTTTAAAAACTAAAAGAAAACGGCCCTCTCAAAATGTCAAAATTGGCCCCAAGATTAAGAAAAACAAAATAATCTCCTCTATTGGCGGGATTAATTCAAATTGTTGCCCAAATATGGAACATTTAGGCACTTAACTACCACTAGCTGATATTAAAGCTGCGCGAAAACGTGTATTAATATTTTTACATTTCTATTTTAGTGAGGAATAGTGAAACTGAGACGAACGGTCCCACTAAAATTAAGTTGAATTACACTAATAATAAAGTGAAATAATCATTTGCCTCTCGCTAAGCGCCTTTTTGAGCTAATAGGGTTGAAACAGGATTTAGGGGTTAATCAGAATCACCCGATAATAACAAGATGGACTCCTATTGGTTATTTATTTTTGTCATGACTTGAGTATGAGAGGCGGGTGTCAAACAAAACGTTTACAAACATTTTACAGGGGGTAGTCCATTTTTTTTCAAAAGTGTCCCAAAATTGAGTGTCCCAGAATTGGACTAGCCCCTGTATATAATATAGTCGGATTTATGAAAGTTTGTCGTCTGAAGTTTTCCCTACTCATATATCTCCATTCACACGCTTCAAAGCAGTACGCCACCAAAAACTATATTTTTAACCAAAAAACATAAAAGAACAATTGGTTTAAATCCGGGCATCTTAATTTTAATTTACACTGTACTTTGTGAAAATGATATTTAACTGATTTTACTCAAATTTCAAAAACATAATAATTGGCACGTCAAAAAATTTAAAAAATAAGGATGTTTTTGTCAGCTTTCGGGCACAATGGACATTTTTGGCGTCCCTAATGAGAGTAAGAACTGCATATGGCAATAGGTGGCGCACTGCGATACGATAGATTGAACGTACTACGCGTTTTTTATCCAGTACGCAATATTTCTTCAAAATATTTTTTTGTGGATGTCGACGTACCATTACAGTCATATTTGTTTCTTCAGATATATTCCTTAAGGACCGTGGCGTTCAATGTTACAAAAAAAGTTATCCCTAAAAAAACTCGGCCGCTATTGAACATTTAAAAAAATTACTTAGCTAGAAAGCAAAAAAAAAACGGCCAACTGTTTTCATCCGAATTACAGTACTTACTCCTTTTTCGGTGAAAAAATTATACTGTATCCCAAGATCAATTTTTTTTATCTATTCTGGCCTATGATTGGTGAACTAGCAACTGATCGTTAAGACCATTATAAGTGTAGCACGAACAAATAGTATCACCAAAAATTAATCCTATTTTTGGTCGAAATTAAACTCACCTTATAATTACGTAGTACTCTAGATAAAGTGACAAATTTAATAGCAACCCTGTTTTTACTCCTCCATTACCGTACGTAACCCCAATTTGAAAACATTCAAATCATTATAACTTTAATATGTCCGACCACATGTTCGTCACCACAACCTCATCATTAAAACATTTATGGCGTCAAAGATAAACAGAGAAAGATGGTGAGTATCATGAATTAAAGACAAAAAAATGGCATGTATTTCAAAATAAGAGTGTCCATCTCAACCATAAACAACTTTTTTGGGCCAAGCAATGACAGTCAACAATAAAAAGGGGGATTTCCAAAACTTGTTTTTTTTTCGATAAAAAATAGATCAGTCATAAATCAAATGCCGATTTGAAAAATCAGGTCAAAAATAACGAAAAAAAGATTCTAATCTTTTAAAATATGTACTAGATTCCCAATATAATAAAATATTAATTTTTAATGAAAAAAGCCTGTGAAGGAGGTGGAACCCGTGATATAAAATTAGTACTTAATTAAAGCGCGTAGGTTAGATCATACATTTTAATACTGTCAAGGTTTTACCTCCTCCATCCACTTTCTTTATTCTCGTTTTATTTGAGATTCTAGTACATATTTCAAAATACAAGAGCCATGATAAGTAAAATAAAACAAAACAATATTCCATTTTTTTTATATTCTAGCAAAATGAGCTTCATATGTCACATGATCGATATGTCACATGATCAACTCGAACTTGAACAAAACTACATTTGAAGTTCAAAACGGATGAGATGTCGATAAAATATTTCAATGGAGAATTTTATGAAAATTGTAAAATTTGTAGATTTTATTGGGCAAATGAATTTGAAGAAAAAACATTATAATTGTTTTTTCGATATTTGGATATTAGTACACCTATTTTGGGTTTAAGTTATTATTCTTTTGATGATCTGATTNTCATAACGGACGAGAGGTCGACAAAATATTTCAATGGAGAATTTCATGAAAATTGTAAAATTTGTAGATTTCGCAAATAAATTTCGCAAATAAATTTGAAGAAAAAACATTATAATTGTTTTTTCGATATTTGGATATTAGTACACCTATTTTGGGTTTAAGTTATTATTCTTTTGATGATCTGATTTTTGAAATCCGCTTTCGCTGAACAACTAAAATGTACTATGAAAAATGTTTTATGAGAAATATACCTTTTGTTATTATTAACGCAAACGTGTTTGAAAAATCTACAATTCATTGATTACGTCGTATTTGATTTGTATTTTGATATTTAACGCCAAGTTAGCACAATTAAAAGCATTTAACGGGGATTTATTTGACCCTGAAATACAGTATTATTTGATTTTAAAGTTCCCGAATTGGGTTAGAACTCAAAAAAAAATAACCCGATATTTGACGGCAAAATGTTTTATCCACGGACTGACCAATGGCACGGAGTGACCAAGAATTGTAAATATTTTTTTATTGCGTGCATTCTAGAAAAATCTACATAATTTTTGTTTTCATTTGCCAAAGTATTTCTTCGAGGCAAAAATGTGATTCAAAAATCGTAAAACCCATTTTCATACAAAAAATAACCGAATAGAAGTGATACTCGATTATTACCTTTGCCGCAAAAATATACACACCGTTCGTGCTACATTTCTCAAATCATTTTAAACATTTCAATAAGAAAAAAAAAACAATAATTGGGAGTTAAATAGCGCTATTTTTTGTGTTATGTGGGTACATGTACTGCTAGGTGTTAATTTTTAGAGAGGTTTTGATTTCGCTTTAGGTTGAGGTATAATTTAATGTCGACTTTTGGATGAAAAAATGTCATAAAAATATATATATAAAGAGATTGCGCGTTGGTGATGTACACTTTCTATGAAAAACATAAATCAAATCTATATAGTATGCCAAACCATATATAGCATTTGCCCCGGCCGCCATTTGCGGTAATGAGGTTGCTTTTTTAGTTCGTTACCAACTTACTACAATTCGTAACGTTGTTTTAATGATACCACTCAAGATTATGTCATATTTTTTTCCGCCAGATTTATATACATCCCGTGTGTTGTTTTCAATCCACTTTTTGGATACGTTAGAAATTCAGAAAAAAAAATTCAATTTTTGGTCGGTTTTGTTTTCAAACTGGCAGCATTATTTTTTTTTTTAGTTATAAGCTATATCACTTATAGCTACCATAAACACGTTTTGTTTGTTTTGTTTTGGTGAAATAGCAGAGCATCGGATCCAGACCATTGTTATTTTTTGTCCGTCGTTTTTTTTTTGCCAGTAATTGATATCCCGGACATTTTTGTCCCGTATTATTTTTTTTTTGACCAGATGAGTCTTTTCAAAAGACCGCCATTGGGTAGATGAGTTGATCCAGAGAAATTTGTGCATTACATTTAGCTCCCTGGAATGTATTTTATTTGTTTACCTTTTTGTTTAACAAAAATGTCATATTTTCGAAACTATTTTTAAACATTTTTTGTTTTGTTTTTGTTTTGCGTATATTCCTACGTGGGAAGAAGTTATTTTCAACTTTATTCACATGTAGTCGTTGGATTGGTCAAAATTTGGAGAAAAACACGATAATTTACAAAAAGGGCAATTAAAAAAAACAATATTTTTCGAAAATGGACAAATTTATCAAAAAAAAATGTCCTTAAAGACGTCCGTGACTATCTAGAAAAATTTGCACTTGACCGGATTATATATCAAATCGATCTAGTTTGTAGTGACATAAGATAATAAAATACACCATCTTTGTGGATAAATATACTTTATATTTACAGTGGCAGGTCCAAGTTACCATTGTTGCATGTGGGGCATCGGTACAGCGCCGGGAATTTTTCGCTTTGGTGGACTAAGATAGCAATTATTACGTAGATTTAAAAATTCCAAAAAAACGGACTCGAGTCGAACCAGAAAAAAACTAGATTAGCTACAGGGGTCTGGTTATAAGGTCAAGCCCAAAAACTGAATTGACTTTAATGCACTTTGGAAAAACCGAATTGACCTTATAACCATCCTAATTTTTTTTCCCCCAATAAGATCTTAGTGCTCAGAAAAAAGTTCAAAAAGACATGATTGGGGAGGGGAATCCAAAAAAAGCGAAAAAAGACATGATTTTAACTTTTTTCCCCATAAACACTTTTCTGAAAAAAACTGACTTTAATTTTTTGAGTTTTTTGTTTTAGTTTTTTGTTGAAATTTTATTTTGAATCTTTTTAAAAAGTGTCCCTTAATTTAAATTTAAAATATGGCCTAATTTAAATTACATGCCTTCAGAATCTGAATGACTTGTAAAAAAGTTATCAACCACGCTGTATTAAATCAACAGTGTTGTTAGTGGCATGTAATAGACCGTAGCCGGTCTGTAACTGCTTATTCCAAGCCACGCGGTGAGTCATTTACTTGGCTAAGGGACGCTAGCCAATAGGAGGCGCCCATAAAAAAATCATGAGCAAATAGGCATGGCTTGGAATTCAGTCACAGACTGGCCGCGTAATTTATGGTCCTTAATATGAGACCCCTGTACCCAAATTGCTGAAAAATTAAACGTTGATCTTACGTGAATACAGCAACGGAGGAAACGACCGACGATATGTCCGAAATTTCGGTGAATTCAGTTGAATCATGATCCTGATGATATTGATAAAGTGCTTGATAAGAGTCATAGGTGGCCGGATAATCAGCTTGATATTCAACATTATGCTCCGGAAACGCCGGAAAGTTGACGTCTTGAACTATGTCATTATGTGCTATTTTTCTACTTTGCGGTTAGAACGCTGAACGCCATTCCATTCACCGAGTTCAAATGCAAAAATAATTTTTTAAACCATTTCTATTTCATGACCATTACAAGTAGTATCATTAGCTTTATTAATGATAGGCAATCAGGGCGAAAATTTATTACCAAGATACGTTTTTCATGGAACGTTCTTCTTTTGAAAAGTGGTATTTTATAAAAAAAAGTTTAATTTGTCATGGAATCCATAATTTGACAATTTAAAGTCAATGAATATATTCTTTAGGCCTTACATGAATTTCCTGGTGTTTTTACACATAAAATGCCAGTGTTTTCTAGATTTCTGTTTTTCCATGAAGAAAACGTACAGTGCGTCAAATGCTCAAAATTTACCACTTTTTATTCTAGAAATTAACACGCGTATTAAATTCTAGAATATAAAGCGGTTAAATTTGAGCGTTGACACACCGTATATTTTTTCTGAAACTGCCATACAATTAGACCGATTGAGCACAAATTTTGGAAATATAAAAGAAGGCACACGCTTAGACGCTATTTAGAGCCCTTCGTGATTCCCAAATAACGAAAAATGATCACTAGCGCCCACACATGTCTTTATCATTTCAAAATCATGATATACGCGATAAAGTGTGTCATATACCGTGCGTCGCGTCGATTCTTAACGCTATTTTCGCCAAATTGTGTCAGTTGGGAAACCGACACACGATATTTGGACTTCAAAAATAAATATAAAATATAAACTTTTTTAACAAAATATAAAATGCCAGGAATTCAGGTAAAACGCCGGAGAACATATAAGCTGTTTACTACATGAAATGTTAATACAACGACGGTCCATTTTAATATTTATTGACGAGATGAATACGATTTTCACGAAAAAAAGTCCATATTATTCAAAAGCGGTATTTTATAAAGACGGATTTGATTTAACAAAAAGGAAATGAATTGAAGGGGCAAATTCGAATTTTTTCGGATATTGTTTATATTAATCGGATTTCGCCACTAAGCCCGTGAGGGGCATTTGATAATTCGAAAAGCGCTCTGTTATTTGCATTTGGCTAAACACAGTCCGATTGTATATTTACATTTGCCAAGTGTTACTTAAAACTAAACAGCTTAACGAGAAGTGTTTCTACAGACATTTTTTCATTGAACCTTATTTGGTAATATAAGATAAAAAAAAATTGAAAAAGGCGCCCGAAGGAAGAGGCCTATGTAAACCCGTGACTAAGGCGTCCGTGGTTCGGGCTAAAAAGCTCATAACAAAAACAATCAGAATATAACCTACTTTATATTTACATTTTAAAATAAAATTTGACATAATAGTTAACCCCTACACCCACTGAAAATCTTTGAAAAATTCTCTCACCAGCGTATACAGTTGGTGTGGTAAGGAGTTGACACTTTCGTTTCCGGTTTTTTCGTCAAAAACTGTCAACTCGTTCCAAACTGCCATTTCGTTCCGTCACTTTTGCCCTTTTCCCTATTTTTGCCCATTATTGCCCAAAAAGCTCTCAAAAAGTGTCACTTCGTTCCAAACTGTCAACTTGTTACGTGTCAACTCGTTACCACACCAACTGTACACTATATTTAGCGCCACCAGACGCCCTAATTTCACTAATTTCGATATTTTCATTGTCGATTGAATTCGAGCTTATAATAATTCGCGTACAAAAAAGTCAAAAAAAAAAACTTATAATGTTTTGAGAATTTAAGAAAATACAACAGATAACCAAATGTATTTTACACCCCTGATTTTACTGCGGACACCTTAATCGCGACAACCCAAAAGACCAAATTTATCAACATTTTAAGTTTGATACCAGAATTATGAATTGCCGGATGGGTCACGATATATACTTATGTATGGTTATGGTCCATAAGTTATGGACCATAACTTATTGATATTTGGTCAAGTTCAAACCGCAGGTCTTTGGATCTTCATACTTGACATCCTGCTCGAAATGTCGCCGATAGAGTTCGCCACGGAGTCACATCGGCTCAGTTTGCTTTCATTGTCCCGCTCGCTCAACATTTCACTTTTCAAACTTTCCATATCCCTGAAAAATATGAATAAAATTCGGAATTCGTTTTGCAATAAAATCCCGAATGTACGGAGTATAGCAGTTTTTTACAAATTGTTTTGTTAAATGTCCTTATTACCAGACCAAGTGTCTGTATTGAGCAAAAAGTACCTCACTCAGACGGTAGTCTAGTGTTTGTGTTTATCTTTCAAAATGGCCAACAAAATGCTCAAATAACGCGTTTCAAATGCATGAATGCATTTCGGGAGTCGATGTGTTGAATCGACTCCAATTTTTAAGATAGACGTCGTTGGGCCTCATCGGGGCTAGGTCCCTCCAATATTACATTTTTTTATATTTTCTTACTTTTTGTATTTTCACCATATGGATATTATGAAATAAATACATTTACATTTTTGTCTATGGAACTCTTGTTATTTATTTATGCAGCAGCAGATGGCTACAACATGTCTACGTCGGGCACTCCCGGAAAACGGAGAAACAGGAAAACAGATAAAATTTTCTCCGTTTTCCCGTTTCTCGGTTTTCAGGTTTCTCCGTTTTCGCTGGCTTCTCGACTGGGAAAACGGAGAAAATTTTATCTGTTTTCCTGTTTCCGGGAGAACGGACTTGTTTAAAGCGACTTATCCCAGATTTTCCCTTTTACATTTCATATGATAAAACATGCTGACGTCAGGACGTTCAACGACCAATCAGGTGGTAGTAATTTGCTATTATGTTAACCAAATTCCATACTGTATCAACCCGCATACTGTATAGCTGTATGCGGCATACAGCTCACTTTAAATAGTTTTAGATTATTTTTTTCATTGAAAGTTTCAATTTTGAACTATAATTGTTCTTATTTTGGTCAAAATTTGACCTTAATAAACAGGACTTTATACTTGACTGAATTAACACGACTCAAAACCGCGGATTTTATCCGCGTTTACCCGACCTTACCCGAAGAGAAAAAATGATTACCTGTACCTGAGTATATTCGGGTATTACGGTAATACTATTACCCAACTAAAATTCAGTCAAACCCGACCGGAATATATATCTACCCAGCCCGTCATCTACCCGAGTCATCTACCCGAGCCGACTTTTGATTTGAATCGTCAAAAAAGTAAATTTTGGCTCATCTGCACTCATATTCTATCAAGGAAAATTCGACGGATTAATTTTATATCATCGCTCTATTGATCGAAAAAATAAAAAATAAAGTTTATTTAATAAACCATTAAAAAAATCTGGTTAACTAATTATGGTCTCTACGTACGGTTTATCGTTCGTTATTAATAATTATCCAAGCCGTTCAAAGGGAACACGACGAATGTTTCAGAAAACGGAGAAAAATTTTTCTGCTATCATATTTCTCCGTTTTTTTTATTTTTCTCCGTTTTCCGGAAGTGCCCTACGTCTTTATACGTCTTTAGCCAAAAGTTTTACAACCAGAAAGTTTCACTAAAAACATGGTTTTACACTTTTGGGACGCTATACATTTGGATAGCGAAATACAAAATCATGTATATTTGATTTTTAACGCAAAAATATAAAAAAATACACGATGTCATAAAAACTTTTTTCTTCAAAATTTTCAATAAACATATTACGCTCAAAAAAATACCTTATGAATGCAAAATCGCAGATTTTATGGACCGTCAAAAACTTTTTCTGTCAAATACGTTTTCCGCGAAAGTTCGCGTTATGCGACTTAGTTATTCCGCCAAAAACTTTTCCCGCGAAAAAAATTTGTTAGCAAAAAGCATTTTTTGGATAAAGCAAAAACACTAATGGTGGGAATAAACAGCTCCCGAAGAAATATTCCGCGAAAAACTTCTTTTGTAACTTTTCTTCCCTTTTCCGCGAAAAACCTTTTTTTTTGTATTTTCCGCGAAAGACTGCCGTGCTAGATTTTAACTATTTATGTGTAATTTCTATAACCCATCATATATATATCACTAAAATGACTTAAGATTTAAAACAAGCATATCGTTTAATTTAGAGTGATCTTGCATGAAATTACACGGTACCTAAAATGATACGTAATCGTGTTAATTCCGGCCGCTTATTTAAAAAAAAAGTGATACCGGTACTCGTGTACCGTTTATGAACATAAGTTATTACTTCGTGTGTTAGAAAGCTGAATGAGCAAAATGTGAAAACATGGTTTTTTCACACATTTTGAAATAAAAAAAAAACGGTTTAAGGATGGTCATGACTCAAAATGCCAATATCTGTAATTCTCATTTTTCTGACCATGGACGTGAACTTGGATATCGACTCACACTATAAGTAANGAAGGGGCAAATTCGAATTTTTTCGGATATTGTTTATATTAATCGGATTTCGCCACTAAGCCCGTGAGGGGCATTTGATAATTCGAAAAGCGCTCTGTTATTTGCATTTGGCTAAACACAGTCCGATTGTATATTTACATTTGCCAAGTGTTACTTAAAACTAAACAGCTTAACGAGAAGTGTTTCTACAGACCTTTTTTCATTGAACCTTATTTGGTAATATAAGATAAAAAAAAATTGAAAAAGCAGCCCGAAGGAAGAGGCCTATGTAAACGCGTGACTAAGGCGTCCGTGGTTCGGGCTAAAAAGCTCAAAACAAAAACAATCAGAATATAACCTACTTTATATTTACATTTTAAAATAAAATTTGACAAAATAGTTAACCCCTACACCCACTGAAAATCTTTGAAAAATTCTCTCGCAAGCGTATACAGTTGGTGTGGTAAGGAGTTGACACTTTCGTTTCCGGTTTTTTCGTCAAAAACTGTCAACTCGTGCCAAACTGCCATTTCGGTCCCTTCGTTTACCCTTTTTCCGTATTTTTGCCCATTCTTGCCCAAAAACTCCCAAAAAGTGTCACTTGGTTCCAAACTGTCAACTTGTTACGTGTCAACTCGTTACCACACCAACTGTACACTATATTTAGCGCCGCCAAATGCCCTAATTTCACTTATTTCGATATTTTCATTGTCGATTGAATTCGAGCTTATAAAACCCAAAAGACCAAAAGACCAAATTTATCAATATTTTAAGTTTGATACCAAAATTATGAATTGCCGGATCGGTCACGATATATATGTATATATGTATGGTTATGAACCATAAGTTATTTATATTTGGTCAAGTTCAAACCGCAGGTCTTTGAATCTTCATACTTGACATCCTGCTCGAAATGTCGCCGATAGAATTCGCCACGGAGTCACATCGGCTCAGTTTGCTTTCATTGTCCCGCTCGCTCAACATTTCACTTTTCAAACTTTCCATATCCCTGAAAAATATGAATAAAAATCGGAATTCGCTTTGCAATAAAATCCCGAATATACGGAGTATATCAGTTTTTACAAATTGCTTTTTTTTTAAATGTCCTTATGACCAGGCCAAATGTCTACGTCTATAATTTTTCTTATTTTGGTCAAAATTTGACGTTAATAAACAGGACTTTATACTTGACTTAATTAACACGACTCAAAAACGTTACCCGAAGAGAAACCCGGATTACATGACCTGAGTTACTCAGGCTGAGTATACTCGGGTATTACCCGAGTAAAATTCCGTCAAACCCGACCGAAAAAAATGTCTACCCAACCCGTGACTTACCCGAGTCGAGTGCCGACCATTGCTTTGAGTCGTAAAAAAAATACTGATTTTGGCTCATGAGAATATGAGAATCTGATTTTGGCTCATATGAGTTTAAATATTATAATTTATCACGGAAAATTCGACGGATTAATTTTTTATCATCGCTCTGTTGTTCAAAAAAATAAAAATAAACCATTAAAAAAATCTGGCTAACGAATTATGGTCTCTACGTACGATTTATCGTTTGTTATTAATAATTATCCAAGCCGTCCAAAGGGAACACGACGAATGTTTCAAGTGATTTATCTAGATTTTAATACGCTTCTGGAGGGCACTTACGGAAAACGGAGAAACAAGGAAAACGGAGAAAAAAGTTTTCTGTTATCATATTTCTCCGTTATTTTTATTTTTATCCGTTTTCCTGTTTCTCCGTTTTCCGGGAGTGCCCTACGTCTTTATACATCTTTATGCGTCTTGACTCAAGATTCTTGAGCCAAGATTTTTTACAACCAGAAAGTTTCACCAAAACATGGTTTTACACTTTTGGGACGCTATACATTTGGATAGCGAAATATACAAACTCATGTCTTTTTGATTTTAAACGCAAAAAATACATGATTTCATAAAAAATGTTTTCCGGCAAAATGTTCAAGAAACATATTACGCCCAAAAACATAATAAACAAAAATAACTTATGACTACATAATCGCAGATTTTATGGACGGCCAAAAACTTTTTCTACCAAATAGATTTTCCGTGCAAGTAAACAGCTCCCGAAGGAATATTCCGCGAAAAACTTCTTTTGTAACTTTTCTTCCCTTTTCCGCGAAAGACTGCCGTGCTAGATTTTATAACTATTTATGTGTAAATTTTATAACCCATCATATATATCGCTAAAATGACTTAATAAAAATTTCAAACAAGCATATCGTTTAATTTAGAGTGATCTTGCATAAAATTACACGGTACCTAAAATGATACGTAATCGTGTTAATTCCGGCCGCTTATTTAAAAAAAGTGATACCGGTACTCGTGTACCGTTTATGAACATAAGTTATTACTTCGTGTGTTAGAAAGCTGAATGAGCAAAATGTGAAAACATGTTTTTTTTTCACACATTTTGAAATACAAAAAAAAACGGTTTAAAAATATTGGGTCGGTTTGTTTGTTTGGTGACCAACAACGTCAACGCAACAACATGATGCGCAATAAGTTAATATCACATAAGTCTCGTCTTTAAATTTAATATTTTTAGGTTTTATCTTTAGCTTTCGTGTTACATACCAAATTTTTTGTTTTTGTGTGTTTCCGATAAATAGACTAATTTTTTATACGAAAAGTCGCAAATATTTTGTAATTGAGAAGTTACAGTCGCCATCATTCGCGAAACTTCAAGCATATACAGAAAGGTGAATCGGTTTCAGTTTTTCCGAGAAATTTAACGTTATTAATAATCTTCTTGGTATCATTTTTTGTCGAAAAAGTGACTTTTATTTGGCACCAGTGTCCCTAATTTGACCTCTACCGGTTGAATTTCATGAAAATTGGCCGAGCTTTTCTAGTATACCGCGTCGGCATATTTTAAGATGATATAAAGGCCAATTTCCCCTTTTTTTATTTCGAACTGAGGTGCCCTCCTTTTCCCCCTTTTTATTAATGCAGCAGTTATAAAGAGGGGCACCCCAGTTCCAAATAAAAAAGGGGGAAATTTGGTCTTTATATCATCTTAAAATATCCCGACACGGTATACTAGAAACGTGCGGCCAATTTTCATGAAACTCAACCAGTATTTGATGCGTCTTGGGAAAGAAGTCATAAATGAGACATTAAATGCACGATTTGGATATTACGCCAAAAACGCGTCCATTACGGGAGAATGGGCCATGATGGGACACAAAACGGTAATTTCAGGTGGATTTTAAACTATATTCAACAAACCTATTCAATACATTATAAATGTTTCAGTAAAAAGTATTCGGTAAATATCGGCGACCATTTAAAGATTAGGGTAATTTTTTCACGTCTCATATCGGCAAACTTGACAGGAGTCATATGAGACGACTAAGTTAGTAATTCCCCTTCAAAAATGTGTAAAAATGTTTAATAAAACGTCAAACTTTTGGTTTCGAACGTAGTAGTGAGATTATTTGGATTACAATCAGTTTAAACTTGTAATTATGATTTAAAAAATTGGTTTGTATCGGATTATGGTACAAAAAAAGTTTCAGATACAAAAAAAAAATTACCGAGGTCTAGCATTCCTAAATTGAAAAGAAAATTGACCAAAATTTAAGGGGGTTTTAAATCTCATATAAACACAGAAAAATCCCTATTGGTTCAGTTGACACCATGAATATACTATAATATCAACCACCTAACCAGTTATCTTAACAACTGTTTTGTTGAAAAAAGTGTTAAAGTAATTGCATTTTGTTAAGGTAATTGGAAATGGCGATACCGTATCGCCGATACGTTTTGGTACAAAAAGTGTTAAACCCAACTTTATTAAAATAACTGGTGTTAAGATAACTAGTTAGGGGTAGAAGTTGCCTGATTAACCAATTAAACATAAAAACGAAAGCAAAAATGAGTTATCATGTGTAGTTTGTTGGGCGACTGCCTAATTGTGCACGACTGCTTAGTTGTGCATTTTTTCGGAAA
>SCLG01000353.1:75678-115354 GCA_004367875.1 Oikopleura albicans
GTTTAAAAACTCTCGTGATTATGAAAATTAAGCTTTTGTGACATTTCTGGGCGATGCAATTTTCGAAATTATTAGCCACTTTGGATATCAGAGTTTTTAGATAAGAAATCACGTTCCATCAATTCAAAAATAAACTGCTTTTTTCGATAGAATATATTTGTAATGTTATTAAGAAAGCAGCATGAAGTCATAGAGGCCAACCAGTGCGATAAGAAGATAACCATCACATTTTATACTTCATTCATACAGGGCCCTATGAACCACCCTTTTTCAAAGGTCAACCTAGTTAGTCATTATAAACTGGATTCGATGAGAACAGGAGGCGGACCAATAAGATAGCGTATTTTTGCCTACGCTCGCGACCTAATATCTTGACAGATTTTAGGCCCTATGTGACACGGAGCATATGAGACATATGTATAGCCTCTCATATGCTCCGTGTCCGCATATCTTGACAATTTTCTCATAATCCGTATGTAATTTGTAGAAAATTTATTAACAAGTCTTTACAAAAATATATTTTACTAGTAAAAAATTTTATTGTTCAATTTTTTCATATTTTAATACATTTTTTAAAGAGAAATGTTCCTTAAAACTGTATTTTCACCGTTCACAGAGGTGGTCGAACAGTCGGTGCTCCGATTTCTTGACAGATCGCCCATATCTTGACAAAAATCCCATATCTTGACAGGCTTTAGGTCTTATAAGTCACGAGAAAGTGTCAAGAAAAGGCGATACAACTGTAATAATAAACATCGCATGTACTTAACGGTTTACTTTTTGTTTCTCTAAAATTCGACCAAGTCTCCTTTGGACCAATTAAATCGGTGCCGATAAAACATACCTATTTCGGCGTCGTAGCATGTGAAAGTCCGATGAGGAATAACAAGCGGTTTCGGCGTTTATCAATTTGCAAAGTAGAAATTGTCGAAACGTTGCGCCCGATTTAAAAACCGGCGGCTCAGGAAGCTTAGGACCAAATTCGGGAACATCTTTCCGGCAGCATACGGATATCTAAACAAAATCATTAGGGATATATTTAAACTGGGACACATATAAATATAAAACTAACATTCAAAGTTGAGGTTAAGATTAAAAAAAAGTATATATTTTTTTCATGTTATCGCGTATGTCAAACACGCATGAAAGGCAATATTTTAACAGGTGGGGGTTAACATGACATGAATTATGCTGAAATTAATGCTCTATTTTACTCCAAAATATAATCGAATATTTAAAAAAACTACATTTTTGTTGTCCAAAATATAAGTCCGGTAGGCTTGGTTTGGAGAATTTATGAGTGCGTTAATAATCCAATTTTTGTGTTTTAACATTATGATTTGGAAAACCAAATGAGATATTTTATATCACTTTTTTGACGGTACACTTCGCAGGCTTCGCAATTTTTTGATTTTGATAACTATGTGGCCTAATGTACAATAGTAATTGAACAAAAATGGTTTTACGGTCCCGACCTTCTTGGTGTGCATATTGCGTTTCCAAAAACCGTACACATCAAGGCAGTCGTGCACATCAATGCGGTCATGATACAATTTTTTTCTGTTTTATTTTCGTAAACTGATTTGTCAAACAACTTTTTAGGTTGGATTTTCGAATTTTAGGTCGAGAGAAAATTTATTAACTTAACAACGTTGTAGTGTTTTTGTTTCTTGTAGACTTCTCAACCCCAATTGGGCCCAATAAAGCTGTCTCAGTTAGTTAATTTAACGTAGTGTTCTAGTTTTAAACAGTGTTGGGTGATGTTCCCTGGGAGTTAACGTGTCGTTCTTGCTACGTTATTTGGAAATATAGACGAATGTATCACGTATGACAAAAATTAGGTAAAGATAGGAAAAATTATCAAAATATCGAATTCACAGCAAACGTGTATTATTACCGTCACAACTGAAAGTATATCATCCATAATAACTTTCAACTTTTAGAAAAAAAAACTTAAAGAGACAAAGGCAAAAAAAAACATTCTAAAATATACAAAAATAAATTAAAAGGCGTTAGGGATTTGACAACTCCCCAAACAGGGATTAGAAGTGAACAAACAATATATAAATTGAACCAAGCTTACATCACAAAAAGGTCATAATTAATGTTTAACAAAGTTTTTTTTTATAATTGACGGAATTGTTCCCGATAAAACTATAAACCGCTATAGTACCGTCGGTATCACTACGTGGGGGCATACTGTTGGAACGGGCTGGGTCCGTACACCGTAAACGTCCACTTTTGGCGCCACGTGTTGGCAAGACGTGTCTTATAATTCCATTTAGTCTTTGGATTGTGCGTTATGCGAAAAATGAGATAATGTTAGTACAAATAACTGAGCATATCGTCACAAATGGCTGACCTAATAACCACTTTGCTCGGTGATCATTTTTTAAGCCTGTTCAAATAACTTAATAAATTTTACTATACACTATGTGCCAATTAGGTATAAACTTTCTTTGACATTTATCCCCCGCGAATCGTTTCTGGAAATTTCCGTCCCAAATCGGTATGTCCGGTTACGTTTTTATTTCTTTCCGGATTGAATGCCGGAATTTCGTAATTTTGATTATTAGCAGCTGAGTACCCTGTATGAGACAAGCATGTTAAATATATCCTATGATTTATGTCGACTTTCTAACCATAACGACCGTTAGAAAGACTCCAAAAAGATAATAATATTTGTAAAAGGTTACGGCATCAATATGATTGATGAGAGTTACTCAAATTGTAGCACACCAAAGAGTTAAAAATATATATATTTTGTCAACTAACATATGAAATTTTGAAAATGATGGGTAACTCACGCTAACGTATTTGTATTTAACTATACAACAAATAGCCAGTTCCTCTGTTTAACAAAATGTGTGAAAATTTAGAAAGGTAATAATCCGTGAAAAAAAGCGTATTCTCACCAATTGATGATAAAGTATTTCGTTAAAGAAAAAACAAATCAGAAAAGTGAGCCCATACCCGTAATATTTTCTAAAAGCTGTTCATTAACTCCCAGGGATTCTTTAGTCCAAATTTCGACTTAACGGCCTAACTGGACCGAAAATAAAAATAAACCGGGCTATACTCCCAGAAGTCACCTTTGATTTGACGCCATCCCCATTTTTCCGTTTGGAACAAATTTTCGGAAAAATGTTTAAGTGCATGTGAATAGTATAAAATGGCCCCCAGGTACTGGTAGTTTCAATAAAATTGTATTTTAGAGATTCTTGGAAAACCTGGTTGCATTATTCAAATCTAGTCCAAATTTGGACCAAGTGTCCCCTAGGAGTTAACTCGGAAATCGCAAGAGCTGTTAGTCAAATTTTGGACTAATGGACCCCTATGGACCTTTGGGAGTTAAAGGTACAAACAACGCACAAATCGCGATAGCTAATCTGGCATTAAATTAAATAAAAATAAATTTATGAAATATTATAAAACAATATTTAGATAGAACTGTACAGTATGAGATATAATAACGCGCTTATCGCTTTTCTAGCTTATAAGTTTATTAGAATACAAAGTTTGAGAAACCGAGAAGCACGTTATTTTGCACCATACAGTATGGTCCATACTGTATACACGGGATATGCCCTTAACCGTCCAGTTCGTTTTTCTTAATTTCCCAAACAAATCGCCTACGCATTCGGCCCTTATTAACCGTCCGGAACCGGGTTAACCGTCCAGTTTTGAAATGAAAAAAAAATACTGGACGGTTAAAGGCATAACCTGTGTACTATAATAATCAATTTCATAACGCTTGAGAATGTGATTTTTCACCGAAAAAAAGATAAATTGAAACTATTATTCTTAAAATAAACAGTTTCAATGTCGTATGAAGTCTTGCACTTTATTTTCAGAAGAATTTTGGACTCTCGTAAAGGCTTAACCTACCACAATATTTAAATTAAAAATTCGTTTTAAAATCATTGACCTTTTTTCGCAAAAGCGCTAAAAATGCTGAATTGGCGATTGTTTCCCGATGTTTGCTGGAGCTCTCGTAAGTTTATACAGTAGTTCGAGGTTTAATCGTATGTACGACGAAGGGTTCCGAAATCGAAAATAAATCATTAAATTGCGGAACTCATAAATACAAACGAATTTTTAACGGACTTAGAATCATGGATTAAACTGGACACGTTTTTTTGAGCGACTTCTAAACGCCGTCCCGAGAGTAGTTCTTGAGTTTGTTATCGAACAACTTAATAATTCAAAGAAAATAATACCGAATCCATTGTGGCAATTTGATAACTGACCATTTGTAATTCGGGCTCGAATCATTAAAAAAATTGCCAAAACAGTTGTATTCCAAAAAAATTCATATACAATATGAGGTATAATAACGCGCTTCTCGCTTTTCTAGTTTTAAAGCCTATTTGAGATAATACAAAATTTGAGAAAGCGAGAAACACGTTATTTAACCCCCATACGGTATGGGCCATACCGTACACCGGGGCTCAGTAACTGAGTCTAAGTTAACCGTCTGCGTCTAGGCCAAAAGTTAAGGCCAACAATCAATCGTTTGCTATATTTCAGATTTACTAGAAAAACCGCCTAAACAGTTTACTTAGGGTACCGGTTGACTTTCATGAAAATCGGCCGAGCGTTTCTAGATTGTTTGTAAATTTCTGTATTGGGAAACCGGGCGACACAAGTTAGCGACACCCTGAAAAATCAATCAAAGAAATCTACAAACAATCTAGAAACGCTCGGCCAATTTTCATGAAAGTCAACCGGTAGAATATATAATCTACAGGACTTTGAATGAAACCTTAAAACTGAGGCATCGCAAATTTTAATAACAAATAATGGCCTCTTAGGGGTCTTTTTTAGAAACTGTAAACTCCGTACACTTAGTATCGGCAAAAACGGGCATGTGTACGGATACGACAAAATCTGCCACCTTAGAGTTATCCAAAATTTGAAAGATTACTTCGTCGATTACCAGATTTATACGATTTCCATTAACGCTCTTTAGGAGAATTTCAGCACCTTCTCAAGCATATAAGCCTTCACCGAAGCGTCAATTGTTAACCCCCTAAGTACTTTTGTTTTCTTGTAACAATTCTTTGAGAAGGGGGAAATTTAAGACTTGTGCACCTGTTGAGCTTAAATGGACTGTGCCAATTATCCCGAATATTACTTTGCCAATCACTCTTTTACACATTTTTCAAACGTGTTTCAGAACTTAACGGTTTACGTATGATAGCCTATTGGCACACTTCTCTAACACCCAAAATTTCCAAACCGAATCGAAAACACATTTAGAAAAAAAACTACAACAGATAATATTATATCTATAAAGTTCTAAAAAGGGCATACAATACGATTTAATATCTATAATTATTCTGATCGGTGTAATTATTTTCACACAACTTGATTTGGGCACATACAGTAAAGGGAAAAACCTGAAAAATGTTTCATTTATTTATTTTTGGCCGCTTTTTCAACATTTACCAAGAACAAAGGCCAAAAATATATTTTTTACCGAAAAAGTAACCCTTTTCTGACTTCGCCTTTTTGTCTACACCGCCTGGCTTAACGCCCCTAAACTTAACAAAATGCCCGGAACTTAACAAAATCCCTGGAACTTAACAACTTTTTTCCCCCAGCGTTTTGTTAAGTTCCGTAGCCAGTTGGTGTATTTGACCAAATCATGTTGTCCGGTACCAGTCTGTACGATTATGACCGCCTGATTTACAACAAAAAATAAAATCTCGTCTTTTTTTATCTTTATAATTATTGAGTCTATATGTGTGCGATGATTAATTGGGGGTGCTCCGTTTGCTGCGGATTTTCAGAAACCCAACAAACCGATCTCGACTTCTCGAGTCAGCTTTCAAAAAACTGTTTTGGCCATATTCTAGAGCTTACAAAGTTACTAAGAAAATGATTAGAAATCAAATTCTAAAAATGTCTGTAGCGGGCTCGAGAATTTTTTAACGGACAACAAAAAAATAAAAATCCGCAGCCAATTGACTACACTCGATTAATTTGGTGACTTGGGTGAATTCAGCAAACAACTTGTATTTTTACTGGTTTGAAAAAAAGTGGCCCGACGTGGAAATATAATGAGCAGGGTTTATCAATTTATAACGCATTTCCAGGCCGAGGCCTGCTAGCAAATATGTGTCGGAAGTATGTCGTAACTGAGCAAAGTAATGTTTTTTTCTAAATTATTACTTGGCCATCTCTCAGAACTACACCTATTACTACTCCAATTGTTAAATCGATTAAGTAAGTTTTGTTCTTTAACTCCTGAACATATACAGAGGGTGCGCCGTTATGTTTCACAAAAAAATTCGAAAAATAGTGACACATAATGGCTCAAGCGGGAAAAAGTGAAACATAACGGCGTAGGGCTTAACGTATAAAGATATGTATTTGGCGAAAATATTTTCTCAAAAAAGTGAAACATAACAGCACGGGCGGGAAAAAGTGAAACATAACGGGGTGAAACATAACGGCGCGCACGCTGTGTATTACAATAAAAATGCCCACGGTGTGGTTTCAAGCGCGTTTGTTTATGTTTTTGTTTTGATAATCAACATACAGTTATCAATTTTAAAATCACAAACGGCGTAAGGGAGCGTATCTATAAGGAATCGAAGTTGAATTTGCGACGAACCTACGTAAAAACAACTAAGCAATCGTAGGAGCAATAGTATTTTTGAATAATTGCGTGGTACCAGCCAATCACATCGTCGGTTAACGTTAACAAAAATGAGAGAGATAGAGAGAGAATCAAACAACTCGAATATGCATCATTTAAAATTACGATTACTCCGTCCACTTGCCTAATTTTTTTCTGTAAGAAAATTATCGCGAATTATAACTTACNTGCGTCCAAAAAGATTATTAAACGAAAAAATAAAACACTAATATTGTTTTTAGTTAGTGAATCTTTGAAAGTTGTTCTTTTCACTTGTGATAACATGTCTAGCACTACTTCCTTTCTAAGTTACAATTCGACTTCCTCAATCTTAAAAAAATCTAAAATGTTCAGCAAAATGCAAAAAAAAAAGGTGAAATAAATCCGGGCTTAAATTCAAGCTTAAATCCGAGCTTTTGAATTATGTAATGACGGCTATAATTAAATTCGACCGCTACATTCAAGGCTATTTTTTGCTCAAATTTATCCCCCATGATTTTGCGCTAATCGGTCGGTTTAGTTTCAACGAGTCAAAAACTCAAAAAAAAAAACTCAAAAAAAAAATAGTCAAATGTGATTTGGCCCGGCCGTATAGCCACAATATCAAATTTTAGTCAACTAGCGCATCAGGGTTTCGTCGTGATCAACAGAAGCTTTTTTTCTCCGTTAAGTCGGATTATCAGACATGATCGGGTCTGTATTTTTTACTTTTTTTTTCTTTTAGATTTTCATGTCTTCTATATATACGTTAAATTGATATCGTCGAACCATGTCTATAGACGTATTTCCTCTAGAGTAAGGGCCGCTTGAGATGACAAACAAAAGTTAATGAAAAAATATGAGATGGGTTTGAGACCGTTAGTAAAACAGACTGTAAATTCTTTAGAAGAGGTTGATTATATTTTAATTTTTTTTTTTGAAAATTCTAGACTACAAATCTGTGACATTTCTATCCCGAACAACCTATAAAGGCACAGCCTGACTTGGGCATATCTAGAAAACGTGACATCTAAAAACGGCGAAACCTGAAAACAACGAAAATGACAAACATATTGTAGATAATAATAGATTAACAACTTATACAGGAGGGGGTCTCACATTGAGGGCCGGTTTGCTAATTTTGACAACAGTCCACTTTTGTCTCCTAATGTGAATTTTGTTCCTTAATTTTAGCTTTTTAAACTTTTTTCAAAAAATCCGTACCTTAATTTGAACCTTTTTGATAAAAGTGTCCCTTAATTTGAATTATGTCCCTTAATTTGGTGTCTCTTTATATGAGATCCCCCTGTAGATTTATAATTATCGAAAAGGTTATTTTTCGCGCTTATCGTGTTTTGTATTTTTTTGTTATTCCACTTTTTTCGAGAGCAGTAGTGTAATTTTCCTGATCCTCGTTATTAAGGACGGCTGGTTATAAGGTCAGACCCAAAAGACTGACTTGAGAGAGAAGATCTCCACGCCAAAAACAAATCAATAAAGACCTTACAGTCAAACTGTCAGACCTTAAAACCGGACCCCATGTTAAACTCAACAGAGAAAACATGACATCTTACCTTATACTGAGTTGGTCCTTCGACGTCCATTGGTTGAACGACAACGTAGCAATGAGTCACTTTTGTTTGCATCAAGGATGGACAAAACGGGGTATTCCGCTCTTGAAAAATCACCGCCACCACATCATTGCCTAAATGTCGTTTTTTTGCAACCTAAAATTTGGAATTAACAAAGTTTTCACACAAAAATGGAATAATTAGACACGCAGTGTTGAAGCAGGTTCTCAGCATCGTTTTCTTATGGAAAACTTTTTTCGGACGTTTTTCAAAATGTCCATCTACGCCCTGTATAGTTATCGAGTAGTTTTTGACTACTTTTTGTTATAAAACACGTTTTTCTCGCTCATAACATTTTTGACAAATTCTACCGGTTGAGTTTCATGAAAATCGGCCAAGCGTTTCTCCCTTTTTTATAAATTCCGCATTTAAAAATAAGGGAGAAAAGAGGGGCACCCTAGTTCCAAATAAAAAGGGAAAAATTGGTCTTTATATCATCTTAAAATATGCCGACACGGTATCCTAGAAACGCTCGGCCGATTTTCATGAAACTCGACCGGTATTAGTGCGTATGAAAAAGTCTAAAACGTTTTCAACATAAAAAAATGGCAAGAAAATGTTCATTTCAAAACAAATATAAAAAATAATGTTTCCGAAATCAACATGGCATTAACGGTATCATATTGTCTAAACAAGGATTATGAAGACTTTTAGCGACATTTAGCTCATTTTGATTCAAACTCACAATTCATTCGAATTTATAATTCTATATTGACATGTGCTACATTGTTTTTGTTTGACTTGAAAAATCACTAACCTAGAAAAATATATTCAAAAGAACTGTCGAATACACCACCTAATCAGTTATGTTATTACCAAAGTGGTCAAAAAGTGTCAAGATAATTGGCTAGGGCACTTGGTCACATTATATAAACGGTACGAGAAAATTGTAAATCATATAATTGTTTATTAGATTTGGTAAAATAACTTGAAATCACGACAAAATTTCCCAAAAAGTGTTCCAAACAAATAACTCAACTTTGTTAAGATAACTGGTCATGGAGTGTATGCTTATTTTAAAATTTATTCTACTATATTTGTAATTTTCTCACTTATCTTAGGAAACGTAAATTTTATAGAAACAAAAATCTTACCATTATTTTATCTTGATATTCTTATTGGAATAATTAGACACGTCTTGACCTAGTATTTTCAAGTACCAGTGTCTCATGTCGGGTATTAATAAGTCACCGCAAATGTTAATAATTACACCACCTGCGCAGTTAGCTTGCTAAAGTATTTTCAAAAAAGGCAAGATAACTGCGCATAGCGTAGGCGGCAAAAAAGACAAAATATTACACTTACTACGAAATAACTGGGTGGTAACTCAAGTGGTGTACTAATATAGTTAGTACAGATTGATCAAACATCAATTAGAACTCTTTTTTGTCAAAATGTATCTAGCGGTTTACATAGCGGTTTACATATCGGTTTACATAGCGCGATAAATGATATGAAATAATTGAACGAAGCCCTTTTTTGGTTGAGTCTTTGCTCTATTCAGAATAACATAAGTTTAGCGCTTTTTACAATGAATTGTGGTTTTGAATTTTATGCAATATGAAATCAGAATATGAACCGCATCCGGTCCAAGCCATTTTATATCCGNATTGACATGTGCTACATTGTTTTTGTTTAAGTTGAATAATCACTAACCTAGAAAAACATATGCAAAAGAACTGTTGCATACACTGCCTAATCAGTTATCGTATCAACAAAAATGCTCAAAAAGTGTCAAGATAATTGGCTAGGGCGCTTGGTCACATTATATAATCGGTACGAGAAAATTGTAAATCATATAATTGTTTATTAGATTTGGTAAAATAACTTGAAATCACGACAAAATTTCCCAAAAAGTGTTCCAAACAAATAACTCAATTTTGTTAAGATAACTGGTCATGGGGTGTATGCTTATTTTATAATTTATTCTTCTATATTTTGAATTTGCTCACTAATCTTAGGAAACGTAAATTTTATAGAAAAAACCTTACTTACCATTATTTTATCTTGATAGTTTTATTGGAATAATTAGACACGTCCTGACCTAGTATTTTCAAGTACCAGTGTCTCATGTCGGGTATTAATAAGTGACCGCAAATGTTAATAATTACATCACCTGCGCAGTTAGCTTGCTTAAGTATTTTCAAAAAGGCAAGATAACTGCGCATAGCGTAGGCGGCAAAAAAGATAAAATATTACACTTCTACGAAATAACTTGGTGCAAGATAACTCCGTAATATTAAGACAACATAACTGCTCAAGTGGTGTACTAATATAGTTAGTATAGATTGATTAAAAATCAATTAGAACTCTTTTTTGTCAAAATGTATCTAGCGGTTTACATAGCGGTTTACATATCGGTTTACATAGCGCGATAAATGATATGAAATAATTGAACGAAGCCCTTTTTTGGTTGAGTCTTTGCTCTATTCAGAATAACATAAGTTTAGCGCTTTTTACAATGAATTGTGGTTTTGAATTTTATGCAATATGAAATCAGAATATGAACCACATCCGGTCCAAGCCATTTTATATCCGACGACTATTTGTTCGGAGTCATTAATGTGGTTAACCGGCAGACAAAATACCACGTTGAAATATAGAAAACCACTTCTATAAGTTATAGACTAAAGGGGATCAGAGTTGAATTCGCTACGATTTTAAATAAACAAACAAAAATTCAACTAGTAATCTTATTTTGAAATGATGCATGTCATCGAGTTCTTTAACCAATGCTATGATTGTTTGTTTCTGGCCATGCAATCATTTAAAAATACGATTACTGCTACAAATGCCGAGTTTTTGAGCATAAATTCAAGGTGATGGTTAAAACTTATTCCATATACACCCTTAAGCCGTTATCTGACCACCCGTTATCTGACCAGCCAGTGCTAGCCTATTCTAAAATAATAGGTATCTTTATATTTAACGACTAGGCCGTTATCTGGCCATTGTTACGTAAAAAATGTTTTTTCGGCAAGAATGTCGGCCAGATAACGGCGCAGGTGGTTTATTTTAAAAATTGGGCATTCAAATATCATTTTTTTATGATTACAAAAATCTTACCCTTAAATATATAAAGTCACGATATTTGTTATTACAGTCCTTACTCCTTTTTGAGACATTTTCGGGTCTCGAAAATAGCGTCCGAAAAAGGAGCATCGTCACAAAAAGGATTTTTCTATTTTCGCTTTATTTTGAATGGCTTTATTTTGGCCAAAAAGCGTCCCAAAAGGAGCAATCGTCCCAAAAATGTGCGTCTCAAAAAGGAGTAAGGACTGTGACAATTTATTTCGTCGAAATCAAAACTAAATTATTGTAAGATTAACTCCGTCAAATACCGTAGGAGTTAGGCGAAACACGAATATTGCTTCATCTTTTCGTTTTATCCCACATATTTGTTTGTATGTTTCATAATTTGCGGTTTTTGAGTAAAAAGTAAAAAAAAAACTGTAAATTTGAAAGTACCTGTTGTTTGTCATCCGCATCCGTTGGGAGCATTGTGGAAACGTGAAACATAATTTCCCTATTATCGAATTTGGTGTAGAGTGAGTAATTGCCGTCTGCACCACCAGCCACATTAAGTCCACCACGAAATCTAAATGAGATGTTTATATACATAAATCAATTTTACATTTATCAAGCATATATTATTTTTTCTGTTGGCTACTTGTGGTCGACGCTATTACTAATGCTTTGGAGATTGTGATATCAATTTTGCGAAATTATGTAAATTGCTACTACGGTACTGACCGAAGTAAAAATAAGACCAGATGTAGTCTCATTTTGAATTTTACAACTTTAGTACACCCCCTGACAGGGTATCTTACCTTTATAAACGTTCAAAAATCGGTAAGATAACCCAACTATGGTAAGATAACACATCAAGATAACCCAATCTTGGTAAGATAACCAGTGGTAAGATAACCCTTCAGGTGATGTATATAAAGTTTTGAGATTCGCAGTTCTAGAGTTTTTTTTTCTTTTTCGTTCGATTATTTAAGGATGGGTAGGTCGATTTGAGTTTTTTAATTTGAATAATTTTGCAAACGAAGGCAATGCCCCTCAGAAATCTCGAGTTTACTCAAGTTCACGGCGACGTGGGGTTACTAGGGCAATAGTTATTGTGTTGAGATTTTCTGATATGATACTTTCAACATTTCTACACACGATTGTAAAACAAATTAATAAATTTATTGGCGTGAAATAACTTTTATAGCGTTTTCCCGTGAAGTAAAGTTTGTAAATGCGACCTACCCATGCTTAAATTATATTTTTAATTAGAGTCACCAGGTACCCTTTTTCCAGTGTTGGAAGCGTTGGGTGATAGAGTGCGTTGGAACCTATGAGAAAATTTTCTTCCCAACGCGTTGGGGGCGTTCAAAAATTCAAGCATTGGGGAAAATTCGAGCGTTAGGCCTTGAGGAAATTTGGAGCGTTGGCCAATTTTTCCAACACTGCCCTTTTCGTTAATTTCAGATGATGCACATGAGTATATTGAATAAAAAAACGACCCATTCAGAATACCACAAATGGTCTAGAAATGAAAGAAAAGTAACTTAAAAAAAAACGTGCAAAAATGCCCAGACGGGCGCGCGACTGTTAAGGGTATATTTTAAAAATATCCTTTCTAAAATGGGCACCTGGCATGTTTCAGGGTACAATTTAAGCTACAGTCCCGACCTTCTAGTTGAGCAATTTGCGTTTCCGAAAAACGTGCTCAACTAGGCAGTCGTGCACAACTAGAGGGTCCTGCAAAATTTGGTAAAATTGTCATTATCAACTTAACTACTAGTTTTTAGGGCGTTTTCGAGTCATAAATATACACAAAATTGATTCCTTTATCGTTTAGAACTAAAAAATATAAAATTGAATCAACAAGTTTTGCCTGGCAAACCAAAAATACTTTTGCCAGTCTTGTAAAATTTCCTGAAAAAGTGCTCAAGTAGGCAGTCGTGCTCAACTAGAAGGTGCTCAACTAGAAGGTCGGGACTGTACATCTAAAATTCGTGCGCAGCTTCCGTCTTAAAATTTTCTATCACAGCGCACCTTTTTGTCAAGCATGAAACTCGGCAAAAAAAAAATCGAGCGTCATATTATTCCGTGCAATTTTTTTTCTTCTAAAATGTGTCTGTGGTTTAACCTTTTTATGACACAAGTACTTTGCAGTTTAACGTTAATTTTTAACGTTCGTTTGAGGGGTGGCTAATTCCATACTATTCAAAGGCTGCAATCTGCTGCCCCCGCCGATTAACGGAACCTNCTCTATTCAGAATAACATAAGTTTAGCGCTTTTTACAATGAATTGTGGTTTTGAATTTTATGCAATATGAAATCAGAATATGAACCGCATCCGGTCCAAGCCATTTTATATCCGACGACTATTTGTTCGGAGTCATTAATGTGGTTAACCGGCAGACAAAATACCACGTTGAAATATAGAAAACCACTTCTATAAGTTATATAGACTAAAGGGGATCAGAGTTGAATTCGCTACGATTTTAAACAAACAAACAAAAATTCAACTAGTAATCTTATTTTGAAATGATGCATATTCGAGTTCTTTAACCAATGCTATGATTGTTTGTTTCTAGCCATGCAAGCATTTAAAAATACGATTACTGCTACAAGTGCCGAATTTTTGGGCATAATTTTAAGGTGATTGTTCAAATTTATTCCCTTACGCCTTTATCTGGCCACCCGTTATCTGACCGGAGTTTTGAGCAATAATTTCCCAGAAAGCCCTATCTTTATATGTTAACGACTGGGCCGTTATCTGGCCATTGTTACGTAACAAAATGTTTTTTCGGCAAGAATGTAGGCCAGATAACTGCGCAGGTGGTTTATTTTAAAAAGTGGGCATTCAAATATCATTTTTTTTTATGATTACAAAAATCTTACCCTAAAATATACTGACGAAATTAGTTATTACAGTCCTTACTTCTTTTTGGAACATTTTCGGTTCTCGAAAATAGCGTCCGAAAAAAAGCATCGTCACAAAATGATTTTTCTATTAGAACGGCCTTTTTTGGCCGAAAAAGCGTCCCAAAAAGGAGCGCCTCAAAAAGGAGCGTCCCAAAAAGGAGTAAGGACTGTGGTAATTTATTTCGTCGAAATAAAAACTAAAGTATTGTAAGATTAACTCCGTCAAATACCGTACGAGTTAGGCGAAACATATTGCTTCATCTTTTCGTTTTATCCCACATATTCATGTTTCATAATGTGCGGTTTTTGAGTAAAAAGTCAAAAAAAAAAAAAACTGTAAATTTGAAAGTACCTGTTGTTTGTCATCCGCATCCGTTGGGAGCATTGTGGAAACGTGAAACATAATTTCCCTATTATCGAATTTGGTGTAGAGTGAGTAATTGCCGTCTGCACCACCAGCCACATTAAGTCCACCACGAAATCTAAATGAGATGTTTATATACATAAATCAATTTTACATTTATCAAGCATATATTATTTTTTCTGTTGGCTACTTGTGGTCGACGCTATTACTAATGCTTTGGAGATTGTGATATCAATTTTGAGAAATTATGTAAATTGCTACTACGGTACTGACCGAAGTAAAAATACGACCAGATGTAGTCTCATTTCGAATTTTCTTGTAACAATTTTACAACTTTAGTACACCCCCTGACAGGGTATCTTATCTTTATAAACGTTCAAAAATCGGTAAGATAACCCAACTATGGTAAGATAACACATCAAGATAAGGCAATCTTGGTAAGATAACCAGTGGTAAGATAACCCTACGGGTGATGTATATAAAGTTTTGAGATTTGTAGTTCTAGAGTTTTTTTTCTTTGTCGTTCGATTATTTAAGGATGGATAGGTCGATTTGAGTTTTTTTTTAATTTGGATCACTTTGCAAACGATGGCCATCGGCTGAAGACAGTTGATAAATACCCCTCAGAAATTTCGAGTTTACTCAAGTTCACGGCGACGTGGGGAGTTCTAGGGCAATATTTATGATATTGAGATTTTCCAATATGATACTTTCAACATGTCTACATACGATTCTATAACAAATTAATAAATGTGAAATAATAAACGTGAAATAATAATATATTATAGCGATTTCCCATGCTTAAATTATATTTTTAATTAGAGTCGGTACCCGGTTGCCTCTTTCCCAGTGTTGGAAGCGATGGACTTTACAGTGCGTTGGAACCTATGCGAAATTTTTCTTCCCAACGCGTTGGGGCGCTGGAAAAAATTGAAGCATTGGGGAAAATTCGAGCGTTGGGCGTTGAGAAAATTTGGAGCGTTGGCCAATTTTTCCAACACTGCCCTTTCCGTTGATTTCAGATGATGCACATGAGTATATTGAATAAAAACGACCTATTCAGCATAACTCAAATGGTTAAGAAATGAAAGAAAAGTAACTTAAAAAAAACGTGCAAAAATGCCCAGACGGGCGCGCCAGTGTTAAGGGTATATTTTTAAAATATCCTTTCTAAAATGGGCACCTGGCATGTTTCAGGGTACAATTTAAGCTACATCTAAAATTCGTGCGCCGCTTCCGTCTTAAAATTTTCTATCGCAACGGACCTTTTTGTCAAGCATGAAACTCGGCAAAAAAAAATCGAGCGTCATATTATTCCGTGCAATTTTTTTTTCTTCTAAAATGTGTCTGTGGTTTAACCTTTTTATGACACAAGTACTTTGCAGTTTAACGTTAATTTTTAACGTTCGTTTGAGGGGTGGCTAATTCCATACTATTCAAAGGCTGCAATCTGCTGCCCCCGCCGATTAACGGAACCTTAGCTGGCTTTCGATGAATACAGCTGTACAAAATTTTATCCATTTTTTAAGCTTCGGCTTTATTTTAGAGCATCAACACAATGAGAACCACATATTGCGCAAAATTGAATTATATTTTAAAACTAAAATAAATACGATAGACATTAGAAGCGGCTTGACCTGGCTTACAAAAAACGTCCCCTTTTTTGGTATTATGGCAAGAACGTGATTTCAAACATAAAGTCTCTTCGACGTCATGCGCACGGAAGTTAAGTCACAAACACTGACTTTTTGTGGTCTAACCGCGGTTTGACACCAAGAAACATTACATCATTCTATTTTCGTCGTTTTTGGATTAATAAAATTTAACATTAGGTCGTTGTTGCGCACGGTATTTTTGAATGATGCGTGTTTGAATGCACTTGACACTCAATAAATTTTATAATATGGTCTTTAACGATAGTTTTCAAGTCTAATCTCAATTAGCGTCAACAAATTAACTTTTAAAAATATAGGGGCTTGGTTATAAGGTCAAGTCCGAAAAAAATGACTTGACCTTAATGCACTTCGAAAAAACGGAATGACTTGACCTTAATGCACTTCGAAAAAACGGAATTTTTTTCCACAATAAGACTCGTAAAAAGCTCGTAAAAAGTTCAAAAAACATGATTGTACAAAAAAGGTGTAAAAAAGGCGGAAGGTCTTCATCCGAAAAAAAAAACGTAAAAAGACATGAATTTAAAGATATTTCCCAAAAAACTGACTTGACGTTAGTGCAAAAAATGACTCGACCTTAGTGCCAAAAAAGGTCACTGACTTGACGTAAGTGCAAAAAACTGACTTAACCTTATAACGGTTACACCTTGAAACCTTATAACCAGACCCCCTGTACATCATTTTTATCGCGAAAATGATGTTTTTTATTTCAGCTGTCAAAAACGGCGCTGAAGTGGCGCGCGAAAAAGAAAGAGAGAAAGTTTTGTATCTTATTTGGGTGGGGAAATGTAAAATAGAAACAAAAAAACTGGCAAGTTATTAAGAAAGTTTTCTGTCTACCCGCTGTTGCCGCGAAGAAGTATTACATCATTTCTTTTGGCGGTCTTGTATTATTATTAACGCTCGGTCGGATCTTTGTACAGTATGAAATGATGTGTGTTCGTGTGTGTTAAAGAAAATAGGCTTTAAGGTCCAGTTGCGGTGCACGAAGGCAGCGGAAGTCTACTTGATAATTTTCTTGTCAAAAATTATACTTTTTGATCAAATCAGTATTATCTTTATCAGTCTGAATAATCTAATGGGTACACTCCCCACCACCGTAAATTATACACACATGGATCCGTAAGTCTAAAATACCCACTTATCAATGACAATGTCATCGCTAATTTTTTTGCTAAATTTATTTTTACGCGAATGGAACCGATAGGTTATTGAATTAAGAGTGGGAACCACCCTAGCAATAACATTCAGGACATAAAAACTTAAAGCCGGAATTAAACCCCAAAAATACTTTTCTTTCCTACCCAAAAAAAAAAGTCAAAAAAATACCGTTGCATTTATATTAAAAAAAACTACAGGGGGTCAAAAATGACTTGACCTTAAATTAAGGTGCATTATGCACTCCAAAAAATGACTTGACCTTAGTGCAAAAAAAAAATCCAAAAAGATATGATTTCTATAAAAAAAGTTCCTGATGAGCGGGGGGAGAGGTCTTCAACCAAAAAAAAAAAAGTGAAAAAAGACATGATTTCTATAAAAAAAAAATTATTACCCGTGTCGATCTAAAATTATATGCCTCGTTGTAAATTTACAGCCAAAAAAGTGAAAAAAGACATGATTTATCTAGTATTAAAAAATGACTTGACCTTAATGCAAAAAAAATAACTAGACCTTATAACGGTCACACCTTTTGACCTTATAACCAGATCCCTGTATATATGAGGAAAAAAAAAATTATATGAGGAATTTAATGTTTGGGCGTGACTACATGTGTGACTCAAAAACAAATTTTGTTATTACTTTTGTGGCCCAATTGTACTTAATACATCGGATGTCGTTTTATTCCGTATAATCCAAAGCCTAAAATCAGCGGCCAAAAAAAACTAAACGCAAAATTCAATACAACGATTAATCTACCAACGATGACTAGGTAACAAAAAGAAATATTTTAGCTTTTATTTTTCGCTCATTTTCCAATTCGTTTTTATAAAGTTGCCTTAAAAGATGAACCGGATGGAAAAATCATATTTGATTTAAAAAAACTGAAAATAAAATAAAATTAAACATATAGCGCAAAAAGAATATAATACCGCGGAATTACAACTCTGAACTCGCCTAAAAAGTCACAATTCAAGGGTCGTTTGTCAAAACTTCGGTCCTAAAAATGTGCAAAACTGGAAACTCTTGGAATCAAACATGGGTCTGAGAAACGTGCACAACTAGGCAGTCTCGTAAAATTTCCTGGAAAATACAAAACTAGGCAATCGTGCAGAACTAGAGGGTGCACAACTGGAAGTGTTGGGCGTTGGGAAAATTTGGAACGTTGGCCAACGCTTGCGTTGGGCGTTGGAAAAAATTGGAACGTTGGCCAACGGTTGCGTTGGACGTTGGGAAAATTTGAGCGTTGGCCAACGGTTGCGTTGGGCGTTGGGAAAAAATCGAGTGTTGGCCAACGCTTGCGTTGGGCGTTAGGAAAAAATCGACCGTTGGCCAACTTTCGCAACACTGGTCTTGACTGTCATATGAGTCATACTGTATAACGTGTTATGACTTCTGGATTTGTTAGTTTTTACCGTGTTAGAATACGAAATTTGAGATAGCGAGAAGTACGTTATTGTACCGCATACTGTATAAGAAAAAAGTACTCTGGAAAAAATAAAAATCAAAGTACTTCACCGTTTTTTCATAATTCAATCATCTGATATTTACGTATAACTTCAAAGTGAAGTGCGTATCACACTTCTATTTCATAAATATTTTCTCTCAAATCGTACTTGAGAGGGGAAAATATTAGAAACGTTCATAATAAGCAACATGGGGCTTCAAAAGTGTGATCCTACTAAAGTTATAATATTCGGACTAAGATAAGGAGAATTTGCCATGAAAATGGTGCGCAATGTGGCTGTTGGCCAACAGAGAAAAAATAATCTCTTCGGCCATGGCCGGCCAATCAGCGTGCTCGAAGAGCGATTGTTCATCATTTTTTTGTTGCGCGTTATCGCCATTGGCCAAAAGCCGCACTTTTTTTATTTCCTGAATTGAGCACTATTTTCATGCCAAATTCTCCTTATAAACAATTTAATTCTAGATTTNTACTATGGAAAAAATAAAAATCAAAGTACTTCGCCGTTTTTTCATAATTCAATCATCTGATATTTACGTATAACTTCAAAGTGAAGTGGGTATCACACTTCTATTTCATAAATATTTTCTCTCAAATCGTACTTGAGAGGGAAAAATATTAGAAACGTTCATAATAAGCAACATGGGGCTTCAAAAGTGTGATCCCACTAAAGTTATAATATTCGGACTAAAATAAGGAGAATTTGCCATGAAAATGGTGCTCAATGTGGCTGTTGGCCAACAGAGAAAAAATAATCTCTTCGGCCATGGCCGGCCAATCAGCGTGCTCGAACAGCGATTGTTCATCATTTTTTTGTTGCGCGTTATCGCCATTGGCCAAAAGCCGCACTTTTTTTATTTCCTTAATTGAGCACTATTTTCATGCCAAATTCTCCTTATAAACAATTTTATTCTAGATTTTTGTTTAATTAAATATCGCCAACTTTTTCCATAAAATAAAATATACCAATTTTGACAGTGCCGGAAAAAAGTGACATAAGGTCTACTTTTTGAGGTCCAAGGACAAATAGCGTCTTGGAAATAAAACTTTTTATACAGTCGCATGATTTTACATGTGCATTCTATTTAAAGTTTATTAAAATTTTACTGTCAACCTAAAGTAGATCATTTCACGTATATCTATTACTCAAAGAGGTACGGTTTTAACCGGCGGAGGTTCTCGTCCGCCTCACGGTTTAGGTCATACGGTGCTCATACCCGTCATATATTTCCGGAAATATAATACAATTATGACATGATATCTAAAACCAAAGAAATGGCGGTATTTTGAAAACTTAGTGTGAAATATCTTGGGTTGATTCGGACCCAGAAAATCCATAAAACGACTAAAAAAAAATTTATTTCAATTTTTTGACTTGCGGAAGATCATTTTTTTTTTGTCTTACTAATGCTTAAATAAAAAAGACCAATTTTCTCGTTTTTATTTGGAACTTGGGTGCTTCTCCTTTCTCCCCTCTTTATAAATGCCGCATTAATAAAGGGGAGAAAGGAGGGCACCCCAGTTCAAAATAAAAAGGGGAACATGGATCTTTATATCATACTGGTTTAGTCTCATGAAAATCGGCTGCGCGTTTCTAGTATACCGTGTCGGCATATTTTAAAATGATATTGGCCAATAGGAGCACCCCATTGCAAGAAAAAAGAAGAAAATTGCTCTATTCTAGAAACGCTTAGCCGATTTTCATGAGGCTAAACCTGTAGCAACATATGCCTTAAAATATGCCGACACGGTATACTAGAAATGTTCAGCCGATTTTCATGAAACTCAACCGGTAATAAATAAAATATTTAAGAAAATCACAAGTAATTGTGAGTTGATGTTGTTGGCACAATTTTTACACAGTTATTGTGGGAAAATGATGATCTTGACCTAGTGTAAAAATGTCTTTGATCATTCCGACGTATCTGAGAACATGATGTAGTTTGATCCTCATAATGTATAAACCGCAAAAATGTGTTTAACACGTTTCCAAATCAAATCCGGCGTAAACTTAATGAACCAATAGCCAAAAAACGTTTTTCAACGATAGTGTTAAATAAAAATTTTACACTTGACTTTTAAACGTCACGGAAACGAGGTGTCTATATATAGTTGAGAAAAATAAATATACGATGATGACGGAATCCCCTTTCCATCGAGAAAAAAAAACAGGCATAAAAATGTTCAATTTTGAGCTCCTAGAATTTTTTATGTTATCTCTTAGGGGGAAGGAGTTTTAATTCAAAAAAACTGGTAAAGCCAAGTTGTAGAACTCGTCAAACTACGTCGGTCTGACTATTCAGAAATTGATTTGGGCCACCAGGGCCCCCTAGAGAGCTGTTTGAAATCTCCAACCTACGCAAAAAATAACACCGTCAATCGAATTTTCTCGAAAAGTTGAGGGGGGTCACCAATACCCGTTTTGCTCTACGGGGCCCCCATATGCTTTAAATCGACGAAAAAAACACGTTGCGTGTCTATTTACACGCACTTCCCCCTAGGAGTTATCAATACACCAGATATGCATATATGTACTTTCATGTTTTAGGTGTAAAAGATTCTAAAAAATCTGAAGAAAAGTGCGTGAAACAAAACAGCGTAGGGAGTGTAGGAATAACGTAGGTTAAAGTTGAAAATCGAACATGGAGAATATTTCATTCCACTTCTCTCCGAATAAAATGTAACATCTGATTAGCCAATGAGATCACGTTTTGAAATTTGAGTACATAAAAATTCTACCAGAGAACCAATCACAATCCTGAGATGACAAATTCTTGTCGGGGACAAGCGGAATAAATTCTCCGACTGTTCGATTTTTAACTTTAACCTACGTTACGTATCAGTTTTTGGCAATTGCCTATGTTTTATTGGTTTATTACCAATGGAAATTTTTTTATTTCTTCTAAAAAATAAAATCGGTTAAAGAAACAAATGAAAGGCGTTTTTCCGGGAGTTAAATAAAAATTTAACACTTTAGGACGTCACCGACGCAATGTGCCAAGATTTGGAAAATAGATAAATCATGTTGATGGGATCTTTTTTTTACATCAAGTACTAAAAAATCTTCAAAAAATGATACAAGATAAAAAATGTCATCCGTTAAATATATGCGATAAGGGTGTGTTTAGATGTGTAGTTTTGTTTTTGACAAAGTAGGCATTTTTCCCAAACACAAGCTTTAAAATAATTTTGTTGTATCCGGCGCTTGAAAGGATTTGTTCTAAAGTATCAAATTAAATTTGACAAAGAAAAATACTCGAGGCTGATTATTTTGTATTACGATTTATTTACCCACAATTCTAATTTTATTCAGAGAATACATTTTTTTCATTCAGCCTAACATATCGCAGTGATTTTCAAACGCAAAAAAATACATAATGTTACCACTTTTTGGTAACGTTGCTTGACATCGCGTCTGAGGCCTATGTGGCCTGTCATTGGTCTTTTTTGAGCGCGCTTGGCCAATCACCGAAAGGCAAATCACCGGAATGCGATTTCCTTCTTTTAAGAGTGGTAACCAATATTTTCATATTACGGTCCTCCCCCTCTTAAGTGCGGCAAGGAGAAATATGCATTTTCGCTAAATTTTTTTCGCGTTTTAAAATCAAGACGATAATTGTGTTGTTACAGAAACGAGCCATTTTAAAATAGATTTTACGTCACTAGCTAACCAGTTATCGTAACAACTGTTTTGCTCAAAAAGTGTTAAGATGATTGGGCAGGGCGTTTGGTAAGATAATTTGCAATCGCGATACGTTTCGGTCCAAACAGTGTTAAGAAAACTGGTGTCAAGATAACTGGTTAAGGGCAGTGTTGGGAATTGGGCGAATCAAATTCGTCCCTTTACCAAAGTTGGCCAATCAAATCCCTGCTTTTCTCAACTTTTCCAACACTCGTTAACGGCTGTACTTAGACCCCTGGTGATAATCATCAAAAATTGGCCCGAATCAAGACAAATTTGTTGGAAACACGCCCGGAGTGGATGCATGACTGTATATCATATGTAATGTACAGGGGGGGTTGGCTATAAGGTCAAGGTCAAAAAAAACTGACTTAACCTTAAATGCATTTTTGAAAACTTACTTGATCGTATAACCAACCCCATTTTTTAACATTTTTGCTGAACTTTTTCCCAAAAAAAATGACTTGACCTTATAACGGCATAAATCGCTGACCTTATAACCAACCCCCCTGTAAACCCCTAACTAGTATATTAACAAAGATGGGTGATCTAAACACATTAATAGCGCTAATTTAACTCTTACGCGACATTTTGACTTTTAACTTGCAGCTCTAAATTAGACGATTTTAATTGTTCAAGTCCAAGAATATGCTATTTTGATCTACTGGATTTTTTAATAACATAACCGACATCGGAAAGTAATTCAAGCTCATTCTACTTCCGGTATAAAATTCGTTCCACCTTTAGAAAAAAAAATTGTAACCATGACTGGATTGAACTACTTTATTATCGTGGTTCCATCACGGGCCAAAACGGAACTATGGATTTATGATAAAAACCAAAAATTATGTTAATGCAAAAATATTGCATGAACTTTTAAATCCGCAGATAAAGGTGGTACAAAGCGGGAAATGATTTATACACCACCAACCTAAGTAAGTAAACACTACGTAAGTTAACAATATTCAAGTCAGCTAACAAATTTTTTTTTTGTCGATTTTGGAAGAAACCCTCTAAATTAAAGTAACTTATCAGTTTTTACGTTTTCCAGTACTTCCACCAACGCACTACTCAACTAAGTTAACAACCTTCAAATAAGTTAACACCTTTTCTCGTTTTAATTTTGTTAACTTACTAAGGTAGGTGGCGTACACTAAAAAAATACATAACATATTACTATTGTTTTGTTTTTTTACCCGATATTCTGATGAAAACCCTAAATCAAATGAACACGTGACCATTAGCACGCGTGCGCACGACGCTTATAAGCCAACCTACACGGAAACAAACCAATCAAATCAAATTTTGACATTAGGGTGTCAATATGCTAAACAAAAGAAAACCACTAAAAAAAATAATTTATCCAGCTACTTAACAAATTTACTTCAGCAGTTATGGTGACTTTTAGAATTCTATTTTAGAATGCTTCACGCATTTTTTATGGTGTTCACAACAACTATTCATGTATTGTCAACACGATTGTCAACACGATTGTCAATACGGTTGGCTATTGAGCATTTTCATACGTCATCAAGACACATAATTTTAACGTACAGTAAAAATTTGAAGACAATTTTAAAAATTTGTAATTTTCACCCCTTTTAAGAAAAGTGTAATTCAAAGCTCAGAGAAGTAGCGGAGGAAATAAATGCGAGAAAATACCAAACGTAACTTTTAAGGATTAGTGATATCACTTTGTCCCCACTAACTTCCGGTTACTACGTCGAAAAACGTGCAAATTATATGCTTTTACCATAAACCATTCCAATAAGAACTATATTTTTGTAAAGAAAAATGTAAAAAGGGCTCCCTTCAACCACAAATATCTCTCAACGTCATAATTTTGTTTTTGAAAAAAAAAAAAAGTAAAAAGTCTGCACGTTTATGGTGCTCATCTGTAAATTACAGCAGTGATGAGCTGTCCTGAATTCATCTTAGTCGCGACATTATGAAAATTAGAGCGACGCGTCGTTTTAACCCGCTTCCGCCCGATTCGAATTTTAAATGCGGAAATTATAGTGATTTTGGGTGGAAGCGGAACATGACGACAATAGTATTGCAAAATGGCCCCCCAAAAAGGACGATTATAACCTTCTTTTGACATTTGTTTATGCAAATGATACCACTTTTTGGCCACATTACTCGATACGACAATTTGATTGTAGTCGTACAGGAGGTTTAGAAGCAGATTTGAAAATGAAAAATATAGAATTAAAACAGTAATTCACCAGACTGTTTTTTAGACATTTTGAATATCACATTCCTTAACCTTTATTCGTTCAGGTTGATGTGACCAACTTGGTACATTAACTCCTACGCCCCATTTGGCCTGTCACATTACAAAAGCGCATTTTATACCAAAGCCGAAAAATACAAAAAATCGAAAACAGAATTGATTGTGTCCAAAAATAAAACAAAAAAAAACGGCTGAATTGAATTTTTCATGTATGTGAGATTTAATTACAGTCCTAGTTCCCTAAAGTGACGCGCCCTTAAATTTCTCACATCCCTTAAGTGTCGCGTTTTTTACGGCTTAAGCGCGGCACTTAAGGGAAGGAGGACTGTATATAACGTAATTCTAATACCTCCAGTTATGCTCAAAACTTTTCCTTATAAGTTTTCATGACGTTTTATTCATTTTAATGTGTAATCAAAAGAAGGAGTTTATTTAGTTTCTACGTTATACCAATTCAAACGGTACAAGTAATTTTTGGTTTCCCCATATTATATAGGCCATATAACATGACGCATATATCATATCAAACTTACAAGTCAATAAAATCCTAAGAAATATAAAAAGTATACAATCTCCAGATTAGAAACCTCGTGTGCCGATTTGCACACAATTCAGCTGTCGCTTGTTCTGAAATTTCAAATTATTTACCCTTTGTGATCCGACAATTTTATCTTTGTGCCCAGCGTGTCCATAAACTTCATGAATTTTTCCGATTCTTGCGAGTTACCCAACAATTCGTCCTCGGTCGTCTGGCCTAGTTTTTGAAAAAAGACGGCAAACTTGTGATTTTTCTTCATATTGGCGTGTTCATCAAACGTCAAAATGCGTTGCCAGGCGTTAATGCATAGGACTGGATAGAAGCGCGTTGCTTTCATGTTAATATTTGGAATTACTGACCGCGCCCATACTAGGGGTCCGCTGTTATCTGACGGAAAGATTCAAAATTATGCATTACTTAAAGTTTGCGAAAAATGAAAAATTGACGATTCTTAACCTTCAAACACATATCTAAAAAAGTTTCGTGAACACATATGCGGACTTTTGTCCGCATCATCACTCGTTGTGTTCCTACATATGTTATTTCCAAGTGTAAGCAAATAGATGGTCTTGAATCGAGTGACCATACTCTCGGAAGCTCTCCGACCACCCTTGGACACTTTTTGGTCGATTTGACCACCAAAAACACAAATTTACAAATGATTAACCGGGTGACGTACGGGGTTCATTTTTTTGCACGCTAGTAGGCCGTTGACTACAGTTTTGGAAAAATATGACGGAAAAGGCGGCCCCTACAGCAGAGTTCAAAATTTCGACCATCGGAGATAGGCTATGGAACTGTTGATTGTAACTTTGTAAGAGTCAGACCGTGTCTAATTATTCCACTTATTCCAAAAAAAATGAAAGGTGGCTTTCATATATTTTTTGGAATTATAAGAGACGACAAATTTAATCCATCGGCCTTATATAAGCATATCAACCGAAAAAAGGGCAAAAAAAAAATTCGCGAGCTCCTAGCAAAATAAAGTTAAACAGTGCCGTATGAGTCATACAGTATGACATTGTCGGAACCGCAGGAGTTAATAATACATCATACAATTTCAGTTTGACATCATTATCGGGTGATTGTGCAATGTGATGAAAGAAATGGCACCAAGATGGTTAACTGCACCTTATGACCAATTATCTATTCATATTTTTGCATAACATTTGTTTCCGCTAGAATAAATAAACTGTTTCGAGTCTTTTCTAAACAAAACTTGTTTACGACTCGTTCTTCCCGAGGGGTCGTGGTTAAATGCTAGTATCCCCAAAAGGGTGTGCTCTAGCTTGCTGACACTTTTTGGACACCGGTTCATTTTGCATCCCGTTCATTAGCAGAATCCTTTTCAATCCAGAAAAAAATAAGCAGAAGAATTTCCGTGCTAAAAATAACCTGAATTTTTTTAAAATATCAATTTGTCGAAAAATATAAAATTTTTTGTTTCCAGGTTTCAGGTTTCTCCGTTTTCGTATTTCTGAATTTTAGGCCATAACTACGCTATGAGCGTGTGAGTTAACAAGAACTGTTAACTTAAAGTTGCATAATTTAAAATCTCTTGACTTGATCATCAAGGTTAAACCAACGTTCAAAATTTCCATCACGACATCGAATAATGACACGATACTTTTTCTCCTCAACTTTAATCGACATTACGATTGGCCCGTGGTCATCGTCACGCCCATAAAAGTTCAAATGTTCCTAAAAACAAATAATTATTTTATGATTTAGCCAGAAATTACCAAATTATTGCAGCAGATAGGTTCAATCATGAAAAACGGTGATTACAAGAGTTTAGGAATAATTAGGCCTGTAAAATACCATCAACTTGTTTTACCAGTCGCTTTAAATTCCGAAAAATAGTATTATACTCTTATGATGCGCGTTATTATAAGGTCAAGCTAAAAAACTGCCTTAACCTTAAGTCAGTAAAAAAACTGACTTGACCTGTATTAAAGGTTCCCCGAACATTATTCATAGTGCAAGAAACTGATTTGACTTTATAGACTATAAATTATAGTATAAGACTTTATAATATCAGACCTTATAACCACCACTCATGTAGAACCACTTACTGTCCCGAAAATATTAACATCCTGCTACCTTATGGAACCAACTCATTATTTTAGTGTCAAAAATGTTGAATAAACCTTCAGTGACAAAAATAATTTTTTTCAATGACTCATATGTTATGACTCATATCCTATGATTCATAGGCTATGAATAATCCAGAGAGTTGTAGTAGCAAAACTCATTATTCACAAAAAAAAATTGGTCTATTTTAACAATAATTGACATTACAAGAACTGTCACATAAAAAAGCAATAGAAGATCTTTCCCCGAAACGACGCAAATTTAATTTTGATACAAACTTTTGAGATGGCCAACGTGCACAACAAAGAAAAAAAGTCAAAAAAATCACGAGTTGACGTTTTGGCAGCTAGTCCGTCTGTGTTGAGAAAATAAAATTGGGAAAATATTCTTCTATTTTAATTTCGAAAAGACGCAAATGGAAAAGGATCATCTTAAACAGATGCACTTGCATGGAAAATTTTAGATTACCAAAATTGCAGCTTTTTGGTCTTTTTGATGATTTTTTTTTCATCTTTAAAATTTCCAAGTCCTAGCCAAAAGACAGAACAAAATTACGATGATGCAATAAAACAAATTGAACAATTTTTGGAAACACGTTTTGGTGTTAGAGAGCATTTTGACGTCATAAGAGCATTTTGACGTCATAATCTGTTAATGAAAGGTTATGAAACGCATCCCGAAGTCTGGCCTGGGCTATATCCGGTAACTGTCGGACACACCACTTTTGTTGCAGCGGCGCTAGGGTGCCCGCGAGTTGAGCTAAAATCAATACCAGAAGGAAAAACAAAAATCACCTTATACGCTTTGTGACCCTACGCTGAGAATTTTGGTAAAACATATTTCTTCCAATTATGCAAAAATCGGTACCTCATTTAAGCTCCCTAACTACTGAGTTTTGATATAGAAAAAAAACTAGCGAGGTCCTAAATTTCTAAAAATTTAAATTTTGCTAATAAGGTTGTTTTTGCCCATTTTGACCCGTAAGAGTTAAAGTTAGAAATTTGCCGTTATAATTTCAATTTGCCCTGGGCAAAAGTTTGAAATGGGTTAGGTTTTTTTTAACTGGTCAGTTAACGGGTTTTTGGACGGTTAACGGATGGACGGTTAACGGCGTACCCCATGTATTTTATTTTTTCGATTTCCACGAATTCAAATTGTGACGTTTGTAACATACCTTTCCGATGTAGTGTTTTCTGTAGGTGGTTTCTTCGCATTGAGTTTCAATACTGGGTGGGGATGGATTTGAAACAGCTTGAAGCAGCGCATCACCAACCCACGAATATGGCGACTGGTCATGAAAACCATGAAACCAAAAATCATTATAACTTGAACGAATCGTCTGCGGGTAAGGTCCGCCCAAACGAAGCACTTCTCTTATCGACGGGTAGACCGGCTCAGAAAACTCCTAAAATTAAAAACGATAATAATTGGGTGCTCTGTTTAAACGGCCTAATTGCGTTAAAAAAAAACTGAAAGCTTCAAGACAAATACACCCCTGTTACTTATTAGGTCACTCTTGGAGCCGTTTACAGCGCAGTGCTTATATCCAAAGTGTCGAAAGTGGCCTATAATTTGTAGGGGTAAACGTGAAAATTTGCACAAAACGCTCTTGCGGCCATGTTAGCATGAATTTTTACAAAAAAAAAATACCGTTTCGTTGTCCGTTTTAAACTTTTTCTCATGAGATTTGACAAGACCCGTGATTCAGAAATTTTCAATTAAGCCCTTTTTACCTGCATTTTCGGTCAATTTATGACTTCTGTACAAATTTGCACATGTGTCCCCCGGTAGTTAACATATACAAATCAGTGTTCTTGGAAAAGTTTTTGAAGTCAAACGGCGATAAGGGGGTTATTTTGTTATTAAATACAGAATTTTTCAGATTATAGCTTTTTAGATTGGGTTATCCAGAAAAAATATGAAAGTAGCGCGAGGTTTTCACACGCAAAGGCCTATAGTAAGAACAAGGAAGGCACAAAAGCAATAATTTATGTTGAACATAAGTGTTGTAAGTAATTTATATTATGTTCTAGCTCCCCCTTAACTATTTGAAAACATTTTAGAACCATTGGACCAAAATATCAGTTTCCTTTGTCATTTATCCAGGATTAAGTGTGTGTCAGGTGGCACACGTTGGAACCTCAGGAGTTAAATTAAATGGATCAGACCCCGGGAGATTTCCAGACGAAGGGGGATATCGAGTGTATAATACAATCTGGTCTAGGTTTCCCATTTGCGTTTTAAAATTTAAGGGTTTAGCGGTTTCTTAAAAGATTGTGCAACTATCTTGTGTAACTATCCTCGAACGAGTTTTTTTTTTTCAAATGTGATTATTTAGGTGGCGACCCTACATATTTAGTAGCAATCCTTCCAACATTTCACGCACCCTGTCCACTACTAAAATGGCAATTGGAAAGGCTCCATCGTGGATCAGACGGATCAGCCCCGGATTATTCAAAAAGCCACTGTGAAAATTAACAAACAACCCTCGCAAACTCATAATCCGTAACATTCTATCACACGACCCAGTGTATAATTACTGGACGGACGTCTAAATCTCCTATCTAAAAAAGGGACGCCAGAAATAAAAGACGATCGTAAGATATAAATTAGGGGTCGAAAAACCCGTTGAAACCCGTGAGGATAGCTTTAGTGAAATAAACCACGTGAAAATGCGTCGCTAATCTTAATAAAATGCAAAATTTAAAATAAAATACAGCCCTTACTCCTTTTTGGTAAGTTTTCAATTCTCGAAAATAGCGTCCGAAAAAGGACCATCGTCCCAAAAAGGATCATTTTTTTATTAGAATGGCCCCATTTTGGCCAAATAAACATCCCATAAAGGAGCAATCGTCCCAAAAAAGGATCATTTTTCTATTAGAATGGCCCCATTTTGGCCAAATAAACATCCCATAAAGGAGCAATCGTCCCAAAAAAGGAGCGTTCCAAAAAGGAGTAAAGACTGTATTACATTAACTAGCATAGAATGAGACGAAAAAAAATTCAGAAATAGGTACACGAGAAGTGCCTAAAATGCCTAAATTTGAAATATCCATCAATTTCAGAAAAAAACTTTGCAAAAAACTCATTTAACCTTACAATCACAAAATAGTCAAAGCGATCTTTTTTTATATATTTTTAAATTATTTCAGCTAAAAAAATTAATAGCCAAATATCATATTTTCGAGATTTTTCTGTCCAAAAAAGACATTTCATGAACGAAAAGTTTTAAAGTTTCCAGGGTATTAACAAAAAATATATTTAGAATACAATATTTGAAGGGTAAATACAGTCCTTGCGCCCATATCTTTTTTAGTTTTTTTATATCATATTTTCATCATCTCAGATTCGGAAAGCACATCTACATACCATATGAACATATCATTGTTAAAATGTATCATAAGATAAATTTTGATTTTTCAGTTAAACTTTAATCGTGAAAGCTGCAAAAACTCATAAACGGTAAGATATAAATCACATGGTTCTGCAATACCGATGAAGTAAGCAAGTATAAATTAGTGTTCTAAAAAGTTGTGATAAAATCATCCGTGCTCTTCTTTATTATTGATACACCGTGAAAATGATGTGTTTAGTTGGCTTTCGACACCCAGCGACAAAGAAAAGAAAAAATGTTATTTTTCTGATGTCATTGTTACATCAGGTGATAAACTATTGGTGCTCAAGGCCTTATAAGAATCGCACGTCGCGGCACTCCCACCGGTTTAACCCCTATCATAAGCATTTACGTTTTACATATTTCGTAGTTTACGATAATAATTGCCAAAACATTATGATTGGGGGAACCTCGAGGTTTACTAAGACCATTTGTTGCTGGGTTGCCATTCTAGTCTGAGTTATTCTATCACTTATTACTATAAAGGTACATATCGGGTCTCGAAAATAGCGTCCGAAATAGGAGCATCGTCACAAAATGGATCATTTTTCTAGTAGAATGGCCCCATTTTGGCCAAAAAAGCGTCCGAAAAAGGAGCAATCGTCCGAAAAAGGAGCAATCGTCCGAAAAAGCAGAAATCGTCCGTAAAAGGAGCGTCTGAAAAAGGAGTAAGGACTGTAGTTGACACCCCTAAGCAGTTATCTTACAACTTTTTTGACCAAAACGTATCACGTATTCCTATCGTTTAACCAGACGTCTTACCCAATTATCTTAACACTTTTTTGAGCAAAAAAGTTGTTAAGATAACTGGTTAGGTGGTGTATGTTACATAATTATTACAGGATAGCNNNNAAGGACTGTAGTTGACACCCCTAAGCAGTTATCTTACAACTTTTTTGACCAAAACGTATCACGTATTCCTATCGTTTAACCAGACGTCTTACCCAATTATCTTAACACTTTTTTGAGCAAAAAAGTTGTTAAGATAACTGGTTAGGTGGTGTATGTTACATAATTATTACAGGATAGCTCAAAGCCTATGACTCATATAGCCTATATGATATATCATATAGCCTATGAGTCATAGGCTAAAAGTTCTAGCGATGATGAACGATTTTCATTATTGTTTTTAGCTTTTTTGAGCTGACGTTTATAAAAAAAAGTTTTAGCCAGTGTAGCCCCATAACCCCACATCTGTCCATTTCGAGTGTATTATTGGATTAGATTAATACCACTTAAAATCAAACCCCGCATACCACGTACAAACCCTCGTCGTCCTTATCATAATTAATTATATTACCCCTTGAATATATATATTTTTAAGGTATTTATCTTTTGTGGTAATCTTCGAGGCGGGTGATAGTTACGTTAGCCTATTTGTGTCGGTAATTTAATGGAAAAAAAGTGTTTAAGCTAGTTGTAAGCCAATTTGATGCCAAGTACCAAAAGAAAGGAGAAAACTTGGAGAGACATATATTACGTTTTTTTTTCTGGACGTGGTCGACTAACCGAGTTAAATGCACAAAATCTGGCGACGTTCGTTCTAAGTAAATCACACAACTCCTCAGAAGCAAAAGAATATTGACATAATTTTTTTGTAAAAAAAAACGGCTAATCACAAAGAAAAGATCTTTTCTTCACGTTCCGACAAATATACAGTTGTTTGACAGATATCGTAACAACACACGTTCCTCAAAAAACTTTTTTCGAGAAGCAAAAACGGTGAAGGGTACTTTCGTTTATGAGTACTTTCGCGACCATTTATTAACCCCACTCCCCGAAAACGGCCGTTATTGAATTAAGGACTGTATCGTAAGAATTTTACCCATTTAGAAAACTGAATAAAAACTATGAAAATTATGAAAAATGCCCCTACTGGAAAAACTGCCCATATCGTAACAGTTTTTGAGATGAGAAATATGTGACGATATGGCTTCAACAAATATAGTCATATCGCTTACTTAGGGACTTTTTAATTCAGTTGTTTAACTCATATCTTGTCAGCTTAGATATTGACAAAAATCCCTTATTTATACATTAAATTTAATAAAAAAAAATTCTAAAATGTGATTAGAAAACCAATCAAACATTTTGTTACCACGTCTATTCTAAAAGGAGTTAACTCGATAACCTTAACCAGCTTGTTTCTGTCTGGTAAAATTTAAAATAAAACATATTATCGACAAAGCTTAACCTCTGGAGGCCTTCACTACTTTTTTGATTATATTAATTATTTGTTGTATTTACGCAAGAAGTTACGCAACTTTTTATACTATGAGTTAATTCAATAGTGTTTCGGCTAAAATTCTGATTTCAATGTGAATATGGACCCCATGTTTACTATTAGTTATTCTAAAATGAAATTAAAAAAAAACTGTTACGTTTTAACTCCCAAGGCTCCATTTGTTAAAATTTTAACATTTTAAGATCAAATTTTGCCCCTAACGTGAATATGGGGGAGTGGGGGTACTTTCGCGACCATTTGTGGTCGCAAACAAAACCCGTTTATGAGTACTTTCGCGACCAGACCATTTGGTCGCAAATCGTTGCTCAAAATATGGTTTCCCGACCACATGGTCGCGAATCGTTGTTCAAAGTATGGTTTCGCGACCAAATGGTATGGTCGCGAAAGTACTCATAAACAGGCTTTTTCGCGACCACAAATGGTAGCAAAAGTACCCTTCACCAAAATGGGGACCACTCGAAATTAACGATGACCTTATACTCGGGTGAAACAATTATTTATTTTTTCGGAATATTAAAATGCCGTCCGTTGCCACTTCAAGTGGGGGGTTTGCGGCTAATTTATAATCGTCATCCAAAATCTGCACTTCCAAAAAACTTCCAATTTATTTGATTTGTAAATTCGACATAAAGAAAACCTAATAACTTTATTATGACTATGTTGGATCAGAACTAAATTGCATTTTCGATCCCAGTAAAACAGTCGAAACCGAACATTCAATTTCCAGAACAACAAATTCGAGTTTTTGATCTGGGTGCGTTTGAGTAAAATAAACTTCTCATTCATCCTTATTTGACTACAAATTAAATTTTCGGCGTAAATTCGGTTAAAATGAACGATTTTCCGCAAAACACGCCCGACAAAACGCTTCCCACCTTTTTTTCGAGGTCACCAAATAAAATAACAAAAATATTGAAATAAAAAATATTACATGTTTTTTAAAGAACGGTTCGGTACCGATGCGATATCTAAAACATAAACCTCTTTTATAATTTCTTTTGGTATTTACCCAGCGTGGAATATTTTATACAACATACCACGATGACAGAAGATTTGGGGCTTTTGTCAAAAAGTGAATTCGCAGCGGGGGGCATTTGTGAAATGAACTTATGTAATACATAATATGTATGTAACACTTCTCAAGATACTGCTAGTCATAAATTTATACCTTCTATGAAGTTTGAGCATTATTTTACCCAAGGTATTAAGGGCAAAAAACGGCAAATGTAGTTATTACTATTCATAGGGTAACCCATTAGCCGGCACCAGAAATTTTTTGAAAACCTGCCGGTTAATGGCAAATAGCCGGTTGACGTGGACATGCGTAGGCGGAAAACGTCTAAGGTAATTTATTTTTTTAACTTTCGTCATTTTGACCGCTATAAGCAGTGCTGGAAAAGTTGGCAAACGCTCCAAATTTCCCCAACGCCCAACGCAAGCGTTGGCTAACGCTCGAATTTTCCCCAACGCGTTGGTTGGGCGTTGTACGTTGGCCAACGCATCCCAACGCCCAACGTTTCCAACACTGGCTATAAGGTCAAGTGAGTTCTTTGAGCTATACACAGGGTAATGCATTACTTGGCATCAAAAAATTTTCGAAAACTTACCGGTTAATTGCAAATAGACTTGTTAATGATTACATACGTGGGCGTTTTTACTGGAAATTTTTGAAAATTCCGTATTGAACGTAATGACTGTTGCTAAAAACTGTATTTGGGACCTTTAGACCCTTAAATTTGCCTACGTCGTTAATTTTAATGATTTTTTCTATCGAAAGAAACATTTTTTTTTTCGCCGATAATTGATCGTCGTCGAATTGGCCAAGCAACAACTGCAAGAATAATTAGCCCTAAGATCAAGACTAAAAGAGAGGTCGTTTTTTAACAATTTCTAATTGCGTCAAAGCTCGTTACTTACAACGAGCAAAAAGGTAACACACGGCAAAAGTAACACTGAATAAACGATTACTATCTGACGCTTTTTTACTCGAAGCCGCATTTAGTATCCGCAGAGGAGGTTTTTATTAGAACGTCGATAAAGTGTCCACATTATGATAACAGATAGATTCGTAATTATGTCAACTTAAACATGCGTTTATATAATATTGAAATTACAGCGTACGCAAAAATAAATACACCATATACAGTCCCGACCTTCAAATTGTGCAATTTATGTGCACAATTTGACAGTCTCGTAAAATTTCTGGGAAAAGTGCATAAATTGGCAGTCGTGCTCAATTTGAGGGTTCACAATTTGAAAGCCGGGACTGTAATTGATCAGAATAAGTGCTCGACAATCATTAACAAAAAAAATTAGGAACAAAAATTATGTTCACATAAGTGAAAGTAAGCGTTCAGGTTAGCATACACCACNAGCAAAAAGGTAACACACGGCAAAAGTAACACTGAATAAACGATTACTATCTGACGCTTTTTTTTTCGAAGCCGCATTTAGTATCCGCAGAGGAGGTTTTTATTAGAACGTCGATAAAGTGTCCACATTATGATAACAGATAGATTCGTAATTATGTCAACTTAAACATGCGTTTATATAATATTGAAATTACAGCGTACGCAAAAAATAAATACGCCATATACAGTCCCGACCTTCAAATTGTGCAATTTATGTGCACAATTTGACAGTCTCGTAAATTTTCTGGGAATTGTGCACAAATTAGCAGTCGTGCTCAATTTGAGGGTTCACAATTTGAAAGCCGGGACTGCAATTGATCAGAATAAGTGCTCGACAATCATTAACTCTCAGGGGGAAGGAGTTTTTGGGAACCCGTAGGGGGGAAATGCGTGTAAATAAACACGCACTTAAAAAATTCACAATAATTCGCAATAATTCAAAAAAAGTGGTAAAGTCAAGTTGTAGAGCTTGTCAAACTACGTCGATCTGACTATTCAGAAATTGATTTGGGCCACCAGGGCCCCCTAAAGAGCTGTTTGAAATCTCCAACCTACGCAAAAAACACCGTCAATCGAATTTTCTCGAAAAGTTGAGGGGGGTCACCAATACCCATTTTGCCCTACGAGGCCTCCATATGCCCTAAATCGACGAAGAAAAGCAGTTGCGTGTCTATTTACACGCACTTCCCCCTGTGAGTTAACAAAAAAATTAGGAACAAAAATTATGTTCACATAAGTGAAAGTAAGCGTTCAGGTTAGCATATTTGAAAAAAGTAATTGAAAAAAATGTCCTAGCGTAATTATTGATTATTGATGAGCGTCTATTTAAAAATCTTAATAAACAAACTTAAAAAAGCTGAGATTTCCCCTTAGGAGTTAAAAATATTTTTGCGATCCAGTTTTTGGTTTATCAAATTTTGACTAATTTTAGATAAATTTGGCCGTAGAACATTTTTATTGTTAACACATAAACCTATTAATACTAGGCTATTATTAGAAAAAAAAATTCAACAACAAAAAACTATAATTTTTTGCATTCTCAAAGTTTTGCATCAAAATAAACTTATAAACCAAAAACAAAACAAAAACCATGTACGTAAATGTTAGTCAGTTATTGGCAGTAAAGTCTTCTAGGGTCGAATACAAATTAAAGATCTATCTTATAATATTTATGTAGGGTGGTCGCCTGGGATTTTCACCCGATTTTGAAGTTGCTCTAATTAACCGCTTAGGATTATTTTTAGGGGTAATCGACCACTGAGGAGTCGATGGTAGCATTAAGAAGTCTCCAAATTATAGCGGTTAAAAATAAAACCGCAAAAACCCTCAAAATTTTAGTTTTTCGCTCGAAAAACCGGTTTAAGTCGTACCGGTTTAAGTCGTACCGGTTTAAGTCGTACCGGTTTAAGTCGTACCGGTTAGGTCGGATGGGTCTTTTTTTTCTACACAAATATCATCGGGTATATTTTATTATTTCTAAAAAAAATCAAGTCGCTCAGGGCACTATTTCGCGTATCTGTATCCCGGGCGGCCACCCTATATATATGATACAATTTATATGATATAATGATGTGTTTGATGCATTCATACAACCGCATTTAGCCGATTTTTGATGCAATACGATGTTTTATTCGCCGCAAATTTACAAGAAATTTTTCATTGGCGAAAAATATATGGTTCATGAAAAAAAATGGCACTCGACTTATCGATTTACACGAATTTTTGGGTATATGAGGTTACCGTGCAAAACCTAATCAGCTAAAATTCATTATGATACTTCCTTTTGCAATAAGTCTGCCCGGATTTATGTATCCAATTTCTTTATTCAAGATGAGCTTAATGGAACAAATGGCTTTTAGTTATAATTTCTTTTTTTGTAAAAAAATGTTTTTTGTTCAAAATGACCGGTTTTGCACGTTGTGGTTAAACGAATATTACGTTTTTTAGACAAGGAGTTAATTACTTAGTTAAATCAAATTTCAAACTTTCCAACCGAAATATTATTCACAGAAGAAAAGTTATGCAGATTTTTTCAACTGAAATTTATGAAATTGGCAAACATTATCACAGCCCTTTCTTCTAATACGGACATTTTTTATTCTCGCAAATAGCGTCCATATTGGGGTGAATTATCATAAGGTACACTCCCCCTTCATGATAAGGGCCACTTTGGCCGGCTTTGTCATAATAAGGGCCACTTTCTCATGATAAGGGCCACTTTTTCGACGAAAAAGTTTTTTTTTTCTCATGATAAGGGCCACTTTTTCGACGAAAAAGTTTTTTTTTCTCATAATAAGGGCCAAAATAGGCTATTTTGGCCAATAAATGGCCATTTATCTCTCATAATAAGGGTCATTATAACTGAAAATATTTTTTTACTCATAATAGGGGCCAAAATGCGGTGCGAAGGGTGGCCCTTATTATAAGAAAATTTTGTTTTTGTCTACTATTTATACTACATTTTTCTATTTTTTTCTTTTTTGACCTTTTTGAACACGAATCATAATTACGCTTCAAAAGTTTTTAAGAAAATATAAAAAGTAAGAAAATACAAAAAAAAACTGAGTAAATTACTAACCAGATTGTCTGAAAAAAGTCCACTTTCTCAAAATAAGGGCCACCATTTCTCATAATAAGGGCCACCCCATAATAAGGGCCACTTTTTCAGGAGACAAAAGTGGCCCTTATCATGAGGGGGGAGTGTACCCATTGTTCGACTGTTTTGGGGACTTATTTTCACAAAAAGCGTCCGTATTGAGAGTAATGACTGTACCTTATTTATGATTTTAGAATATTGATTTAATGAGGTTTCATTTTAAAGTATTTTTTTGGTAAATTTTTTCACATTGTATTAAAACTTATGTTCCGTCTATTCGACAACAAGTTAATTACTAAGTTAAAACGCGTGATTATTTCGATTTTTAAAATTTCAAACCAAAAATGCTATTCGACAAAGACAAGGTATGCGGAGTTCTCATTTTGTCTAAATCTTGAGCAATTGTTTCTTTGTATTTTATTATTGTTTTTCTGTGTGCCGGGCACACCCTGTATATAAATATTAATTACATACTGGGATTTTCATACTTAACCGTCATGCTTTATCTCAAACGTTGTATTACAAAATGTATCTAATACATTATATACCGTCCTGATTTTAAAACGCGAAAAAAATGTTTTAGCGGAAATGCATATTTCTCTATAAGTGCGGCACTTAAGAGGGGAGGACTGTAATACAAACATATTTAAAAAGAAGGAAATCGCCTTTTGGTGATTGGCCGAGCGCGCTCAAAAAAGACCAATAACAAGCCACATAAGCCTCAGACGCGCTGTCAAGCAACGTTACCAAAAAGTGGTAACATTATTTATTTATTTTTTCGCGTTTGAAACTCATTGCGATACAAAATAATTCAACTTCATAAGTGTGGTATCTAGTCAAAATGAACGATATTGGAGCAGCCGTATTAAAAAAAAAAACGGATTAAAACATACCCGCTATACTATTTTTGACATTTCTTTTCCTTTCAAATTTGTCAGAGTAGCTAGTCAAAATTCTGAAGTCCTTACGACGAAAAGTTTAGGTTTATCGGAAATTAAGTCCGATTGTTTAGGTAGCCGTCACAAATTTTACATGGGCCAAACATTTATTTCAGCTCATCACAGGTAAGCGCTCATAAGGCCAGCTTAGCTATTAATTTGAATAGATTATTTTGGATAAGATAGATTTACCCAGTCAAATGAACCTACTGCTCTGTTTTAACGTTAAAAAAAACAAACTAACAATAATTATAGAAACATATTAGCTAGGAAGCACAATTGAATTGCTTGGCTTTATATTTTATTGACAGATATGTTTCTTAATTATTTTTGTTTTACTTGTCCAATGGGATACATGTATGGAAATTCTGGAAATTATCCGAAAAATGATTTCTCCCAAAACCGTTTTCTCGCCAAACTAACATTAGACCGTCAGAACCCTAATCTAAAAGGCTTACTAGAAAAGGTTTCTTCAATCCAAATAAGGTCAATTAGTCGACAAAAGTTCGACATATTCCTCTTTCTTCATAAAAGGGATTCCTGCTGCATCATTTTAATACAATTACTTTAATGTTTACTAGTGTACGGTAAAAAACAGTCTTGTTTTCGTTGATGGCGGGTTTGCGTCGAATTCATGAGTAATTCATTATATAAACTTCTCTACTGGTTTAGTCTCATGAAAATCGGCTGCGCGTTTCTAG
>SCLG01000353.1:129584-149086 GCA_004367875.1 Oikopleura albicans
AGTTAATATCGTATATTCCAATTATATAACCATGAAAAAGACTTATAAGCGAAAAACAGTTTGTGGTTAATTGTCTTTATAGAGCTGTGTATAAATTTCAATCTTTTTTTTTTAATTCTGGACTTCTAAGTCGTCCGGCTTATAGTTTTCGCAACGACAACAAAGGTTCTAAAAGCACGTTTTTAATTTCTGAATCGCGTCTCGCCAAACGAATTGCGCAATTAATTTGTTATAAAAAATGAGCCAAAAATTTTGGTACTGGTAATTGACAAGTAATTTTTTTCTAGAACCGGCATCACAAGTCGGTACCGTCTTAAAATGCTACAAAAAATAATATTGGCACCTAGGTGGCCTAGGCTACGGCCCATTAATTAAAAAGTTCCTTATTCTGAGACCCCTGTGTGACACAGGCTGTGTCGTTGTTATTTTTATAGTGTAAGGTGATTTTTTTATAAAACATTGTTCGGTGTGTACTAGGGTGTCCCAAGCTTTTGAGTATGGGAAATTCCCATTGGGAATACCAGAAATGATATAAAAAATCCAAAATATACATTTTGTAGTTTTTCGAAACTATTTTGGAAAAAAAAAACTTTTTCGAAAATTTTCAAAAATTTTTGATTTGGAGACCCTCGAAAAAAAGCTTGGGACCCTAGTGTGAACTTTATAACAATTTAGACGGTGCCTGATTTGTCGACACAGTCTGATTTCGGCGAAAACAGAAAAAAACGCAAAGCCTGAAAAGGGTTTCATTTTCGGTGAACAAAAACTATTTTTTGACCACTGTCGAAAAATGGGCAATAATATTAGGTCGGAAGCGCCGCAAGAGGCTTCCAACCTAATTGTAAGCGTAACAAAAAAGGAAGAAATTTGTTTCGTTTTTCCCGTTGTTATAGTAACGCGGCCAATCAAAATTGGCAGCGCGAGATAATTTTGGTGTTACGCAGCGTAACTTACGCTTACAATAAATTTTGTTTGCTGAAAACCAAAATATGTTCAGGATTCGCCATTTTCTGTTTTCGCCCAAATCAGGTTGTGCTTATATACAGTCAGGTCCTTCTAGATGTGCATTTTCGATCAAAAATTACGAAAAAAATGAACATCTAAAAACAATTTTTGAAAAAAAAAATCCGACAAAAAACGTGCACATCTATAGGTACAGTGGGAAAAAGTCGGCCTGAAAAAGGCGCACATCTAGAGGTATTTACAAATTTTTGTCAAAAAGCGCACATCTAGAGGGACATGCACATCTAAAGGGCGCAGATCTAGTAGGACCTGACTGTAACGCATTTGTTTAGATCCGCGGATTTACTTTTTTGAAATGAGGGTTGCTTCGCGGAAAATTACACGAGATTGCAAAGCTGAAGTCCTGAAGACTTCGAACCAGTTTTGAATTCATTATTTCGCAATTAAAACTCAATTTTAACTGGCGCTGAGAGTTAATCAGGTGCAGGAGCTGATATGAATGCGGGAAATTGGAAACTGATGATCGGAAGGAGTAAGTTACCATATGCCGTTCAATCACACAAATGTTTTTATTTTTTTAAGTTAACAGTTACGCTAAATACCTTGTCTGTTGCCTCAGTCGGCGAATCGTCGTAAATAATTTCAGAATCCCTAAACAGAATAATTAAAATTGGTGGTAATTATAGGGTCACAGAGTTTTTTGTATGATTTTCGAAGACCTATTTAAAATAAAATTGTTTGATACACCCCCTGCGTAGTTATTCTGTACCCTGCACAAGTATCCGCTGGATTTTATTTCGTTAAACTTGTCGGATAACTGCGCAAGGGGTGTAATCGGCTATTTTCATAAAATCCATCTGAATTTTTGTTTATTCTTTTTATTTGTTCATATACAGTTAGGGGTCTCTCGATGTGCACGTGGTTCGGAAATCGAAAATGTACTTCAAGGGACCCCTGACTGTTATTGAAATTAGGGGTTTCAATTTAATGTGGGCCATTATCATTATTTTGTCCCAAAATATTTCCAATACATGTACAGTCCCAACCTTCTTGATATGCACCCTCTTGATGTGCACTTTTTCAGCAAAATTCACGAGACTGCCAATAATACCAAATGTTAAATTTTAGATAATCTAAATAAAATTACACATTCTTAAATTCTGCCTCGACCCAAAATGCACCGTTGGAATCCGAAAATCGAACTTAAAAAATTGCCTGACAAACCAGTTAGGCAGAAAATAGAAAAATGTACCATTATGACCGACTGCCTTGATGTGCACGACTGTCCTGATGTGCACGTTTTTCGGAAACGCAATATGCACATCAAGAAGGTCGGGACTGTATGTGTACAGTTTGATATTTTGTGAGCAAAAAAAAAAGAACTAAAATATTTCTTTAAAAAAGATGGTTATAAAAACAATTGTTGAAGATACAAAAAAAATGAGCGGAAAAAAACTTAAATTTCTTTTATAATAGAAAAATTTCAATGACACACGTTTAAAACTCTTATTTTAAAATATTTTGATTAGCTTTGGCGTGATGTTTTCTTTCCAAGTAGCTTTAATGAACGTTACGTTTTCTGTCGAAATGAAGATAAAAGGGCGATTAATACAAAAAGTGTATATCTTGGGCATCTTGCGCACTTTTTTTTGATTAAAATACCTTCTAATATGTAGATATAGATAACGCCAAAGTAGATTTTAATTTCGTATTGTTCCGGTTTTAAAGAAGTTGCAAAAATTTATTTCGCCGACAAGAAATTGAGCGGATTTGGATATGTATCCTAAATATACTGCATACGTACATTTCGGAACCCAATTTGGGTACGCAATAAATACAACAATTGAAAATATAGATATACCGGGCGGCTGTGATGAAATTCGGATGCATTTATTTGTATGCTTTGAAAATAAAAAAAGCAACCTATACTGCTCCAAAAACCGGCCCTAATGTGAGTGCGGACTGTACTGTAAATTTGTTTTATCCAAGTTAAACGTTACTTCTGAATTATTAATCCAAGTACACTAAATCACGACCTAACCAGTTATCTTAGCAACTGTTTTTCTCAAATAGTTTTAAGATAATTGAATTTTGGTCGGATAAGTGGGTAGAGCGTTTGGTAAGATAATTGAATTTTGGTAAGATAATCGGTTCCGGCGTTTGGTAAGATAATTGGAAATCGCGATACAATTTGGTCCAATAACTTATTGGCAATAAGTGTTAAGATAACCAAACTTTGTTAAGCTAACTGGTGTTAAGATAACTGGGTAGGGGTTGTGGTAGATGATGAACTATTTAATGGGTCGAACGGTTAACTGCGTGCCGTGTGTAATTAATTGATATAACGAAACTATTCTATAGTAAGTCTAAAATTATTTCTGAGACAAACGTGTGTCACCTAGACGCCAAATTTATTTACAATTATGAAAGAAAAATTAAATATTATATAAGAACACAAACTGACTGTACCGTATTTGTCCAAAACTGACCAGGTCGAATTGGTAAAAATAGAATTCGGTACGTAATACGGTTCCAATGTGAATTCGATAATGAAATCAAAATAACACTTTTCCATTGGTAATGTTGAATTAAATGTAAGAAAAATCGTTTAATTAAATTTGTGAACTGTTCAATTCGGGGTCTATTTTCGCTAGTTTGTTTTAAAGATGGAAATATTTTTTTAGTTTTTTTTTAACTGGACGTGTCCAACCAAAACTCAAAATGGGTTATCTAGGAGTGATTTAAAAGGTCCACCATAAATAGCAGTAATAACGTGTGGATGTCTTTTTGGGATAAGGCCAGTTTTTAATTCCGTTCTGGCCGGATATGTCCTGTTTTTCAAACAAACTTTTTAAGCCGAAAATTGCGGTCAATTTTCTCAAACGGTTTTATAGTTTTTCTTTAAGTTTAAAAACAAAGTAAAAAGTTAATAAGAAAACAGCAATGGTTCGGAAAATAAAAATAAATGTACATCGGAAGGTGAAGGGTAGTTTCGCGACCATTTGTGGTCGCGAAAAAAACCTGTTTATGAGTACTTTCGGGACCACACCATTTGGTCGCGAAAACCATACTTTGAACAACGATTAGCGACCATATGGTCGCGAAACCATATTTTGAACAACGATTCCCGACCATGTGGTCGCGAAACCATACTTTGAACAAGGATTCGCGACCCCATGGTGTGGTCGCGAAAGTACCCCACTACCATTGGAAACTACAATTTTTTTTTTCAAATGGTTATAAGGTCAAGTCAGTTTTTAAGCGCTTTAAAGTTATTATTTTATCCATTGGTACACAATTTTTAAAAATTTAATTCTTAATAGTAATACTTTTTAATTCTTAAAAAATTATACTTTTTAGTTTTAGTCATGTTTAAAAAAATCAAAAGTAACTCCTCACGTTCTGTTGTCACATCAACATTACATTATTGACATTTTGTCAAAACATTTTTAACGCAACATTACAAAGTTAATCAAAAATACATTTGTTTAAAAAATCAAAAGTTTATGAAACAGAGAACACAATTCTATAAAATAAACTAAATAAAACATTGAAGTTAAGTATTTTTTGGCTAAGTATCCTAATTTTCAATTTAATTCACGTAAAAAAAAATATGAAAACTGCAAACAAATAAGGTAGATTCAGAATGAAATTGACGAGTTTAAGAAAAAAAATAAAACATTTATAACGGTCACTTTTTCACGGTGTATAACTTTTATAATATATGGTAAGTATTATTAGATAAACCAGAAAAAACGTGGCCATAAGCCAAGTTCAGTACAGTTAAATTTCTATGTTAAATCAACCTCGGTTAACAACCTGCAAATTTTGTACCTCAAACTACCCTCTGAGTTAACCGTTATGAACCCGAGATATTCTTATCTCGCTCAGTTTTTTTTACTTATTAACACTTTCTTCTTTGTAGATTTCTGAGAAACAAAACATAGCCTTTAAATTGAAAATCGGCACTATAAATTAATGGTTAACCGAAGATAATGTTAAGCACCAAACCGGTTATGTTAAAAATATATTTGGGCAAAAATTCTGTGAGTTTTCAACAAAAAAAAATTATCCCTGTTATTATTTTCAAAAATTTTTTTTCATGAAATTTGGTTCGACCCCTCCATTAGCGATTTTTTGCTTTGGGCCTGTTTTCATGACATATGAGGCACAAAGGCCGTTTTTTGACGATCGTCACAGTGTGACCCCCAAGAGTTAAATTGGCAAATATGCAAAAAATATTTCCCGGCGTTTGAAGAGTTACAGCATTTTAGAGATTTTGAAAGGCTTGGCGACCACTATCAGTTTGCTTCAACCGCCACAAAGACGACCAATTTCTTCAACCAAAAAAGTAGCCCGAATAAAACACGAAATAGTTAAGTACACATTAAATATGCCGCGTGTGTTGCAAATAGCAGTGCTATTTACTCTGGTTAACCACAATGGGAAAGGGTGGACAATAAAGTTTAATGTGCTTCTGGGCTTCCAAGCCGTCTAATATGGAATTAATTCCATTTTTTGGCTATGTGGGATGTCACTTTCACTTTTTGATAAAATACAGCAGGTTTTTAATAAAATGAACAAAAAAGTTTTTTTGAAAAAAACATCAATAATATACACCATTTTGTTTGTAACAAGCTCATTAAATAAAATAGCACAAATTGACGACACGTTTAACTCGTCACCGGATATTGTGCACATTTAAAGGAACCCAAGTGCTAAAATCCAAAATTTGCATTTTGTGACCCAAGAAACTTTTAAAATTTGTGTTGAGACTGGGCGAAAATTTCGAATTATTTCGGGAAAATATAGTTTTAAAGATGTGCGCATTTAAAACAACTGAAAACTAGGGTTTGAAAAATTGTGCTCATTCTCCAAATTATGTGTAAAAAACGCATATTAGGAAATATATACGGAATGTACATACCCTTCAAGAGAGTGCACGTTAGCAGAGCCTTTTATATACAAATTTTAGAGGTAAAGTTTTTCAATTGATAGATATATTGCATCGCGAACATCATTAATGCTATTACGGTTACTGCATTTATTGGTACAAACTGGTTAAATAGATATTGTGTAATATTTTAAACACGTTGAAAAGTGTTAAAACATGATACAAAAGTGCATAAATTATTGCATTTTAGCAACTTGATCATGTAAGTGGTGTATTACAATAAATCAGTAGTTCATACTCGTGAAAACAACTTTCAAGTAATTGTAAAGGCCTTAACTCTGTGGGATACCTGATAGAAATTGCGTTATCTTTGCTGTTAATATTTCTACGCCCGAATTTCAAAACATGGGTGAAAAAAATCTTTTAGGGTAGAGCAACTGGATTTTAAAACCCATTTGCTCTACCCCTAAAACTTTCTCAAACGGTGAGGAAAAGGGACGACACGTTTTTAAACTTTTTTTCCAAAAAACAATTTCTGGAAAAAAGCACAGTACGTTAAATGTTAGAGTTAAAGTTGGGTTGTATCTGAATATTGAAACCCAAAAATATTAACTTTCCATTTCGCTGAAAAATGTTCCATATAAGATGACTTTTAAATCTCAAATTGAATGACATTTACCAAGTGGCAGTGACTGTAAATTAAGGAGGCTCGGTGGACGCCTAAAAACGCCAATTATTGCCCAAAAAAAAAACGTAAAGACAACAAACAACAAATAAACATTGGGCCAGCGGACAACCCCGTCATCACAGATTTAAGTTGATAATCACTATCGGCAAAAGTCAGAAAAAATCTTCATCACGTTTTTGACGCGGGACTTTTGTAACATGCCGTGTCAGAAGAAAAGATATGTCTAAAACCTGTCCATTTTAACGTGTGTCCGACATAATCATTCTAACCCATATTGGCCACATTAGGTCAGAAATTTCACTAAGCTTTGGCAACCGCTTTCTATTCAATCAACCGAAGGCTTTGTTTTTTTAACGGAGGAAATGTATGACGTCATATTTCTAAAATAAAAAACATATAGGTTCAACCGCTTTCCAAACATACTTTATGACTCATAACTTATGAGTCTTAACGTTATGACTCATAACTTATGAGTCTGTGCTTTNAAAATGTTCCATATAAGATGACTTTTAAATCTCAAATTGAATGACATTTACCAAGTGGCAGTGACTGTAAATTAAGGAGGCTCGGTGGACGCTTAAAAACGCCAATTATTGCCCAAAAAAAAACGTAAAGACAACAAACAACAAATAAACATTGGGCCAGCGGACAACCCCGTCATCACAGATTTAAGTTGATAATCACTATCGGCAAAAGTCAGAAAAAATCTTCATCACGTTTTTGACACGGGACTTTTGTAACATGCCGTGTCAGAAGAAAAGATATGTCTAAAACCTGTCCATTTTAACGTGTGTCCGACATAATCATTCTAACCCATATTGGCCACATTAGGTCAGAAATTTCACAAAGCTTTGGCAGCCGCTTTCTATTCAATCCACCGGAGACTTTGTTTTTTAACGGAGGAAATGTATGACGTCATATTTCTAAAATGAAAACATATAGGTTCAACCGCTTTCCCGGCATACGTTATGACTCATAACTTATGAGTCTGCGCTTTCGGTGGCTATAAAGTCCTAAGTCTGAATCGATCTCTCTTCGTTTGTGGCGAATGGTTAATCCGCCGAAATGTTCCCCCTTTTGAGCAGTGTCATTGTCAGAAGTGGAGAAATTTCGGCGGATTACCCTTTCGCCACAAAAGAAAAAAGACCGATTCAGATGGTGCCGTCATAAGGTATTACCAGATTAACTTCATAAGGCTTCTTGACAAAAGAGAATCAGTTTAATTTTATGGTTATATTAAAATCTTCAAAAAAAATGTTTTATAAGTTTTTAAGACTTTTTTATAATTAAAGTTTTTCGGGGAACTCTTGTCTTTTGCGGAAATGACTCGTTTATCTATTTTAATTGATTCAGCGATCAACATTTGTGTTGGTTATAAGGTCCTTTAAGAGTGTTCTTAGACCATGACCTAACATCTCTGTAACTAAAAAATCCTAAGTCCGTATAATCAAGATGGCGATTAAACCAAATTTTAGAATAAGCTATATTATGCGCAACTAACGAACATTTCCATCACGTTTCTAACACGGAACGTTTTGTTACATAATGTGCCACAAAATGAATATTTCTAAAACAATTTTTACGTGTATTCGACATAGTTTATGTCACATAATCGTTGTTCTCCGGTTCTACATATTGGTTAAATTCGGTCCCAAATTCCACGGATTGGCCGGTCGCTTTCTATTGCGTCAAAAAACGGGGACAAAATAGTCAATGTTATGGTGTGTAGGGAATTAACGGTCGAAATATTTATAAAGTAACAAAAAATTCGACATACTTTCCAAAAATAAATCACTTTCGTCGTCACTATTTAGTCGAACTATGTAACACTGGAATGATAAACAGACCAAAACTCTTATCAAATTAAAAACTAAATGGACGTACTTAAAACGATATATACAACACTTGTTTAAATGATAACAGTAGAATTGAAATTATAAGGTCTAAGGAATCACGTTAAGGGAAGATTATAAAGAAGGGTTTCCAACAACAATTTAATGAACACACACAATAAGACGCAGTAACACATTAGTGCGGGTTATCTTAACACTTTTTGGAAACCTTATCGCGATTTACAATTTTCTACGGACAATTTATGAAACAATAAAAACAGTGTTACACCACCTAACCATTTAACTTAACACCATTTGGCTTAACAGTTTGCATTTGACTTAACAGTTTGCAGTTGACTTAACACTTTTTTTGTCCTTTTTTTGTCTTTTTTTCAGCATTTCCGCCTACGCCCTTGGGGTTTACCACGCCGTCTGAGGGTTTATCAGGCCGGTTTTGGAAAGAGAAAGTGTCCTGACAAACCCTCAGGCGGTGTATAACAATTTTTTGGATTTTTTTGTTCATTATATTGTTTTATATCATTTTTTTATAGTTTCAAGTTTTCCAGGGTTTTAACCTACGCACTACCCATGTGGCTTAACAGTTTGCATTTGACTTAACAATTTGCATTTGAATTAACACCTTTTTTCGGAAAAAANATTTTTTAGGTTTTTTCAAAATATTTTTTGTTCTAGATCAATTACGCAAAATCTATCTGGTCATTTTTTGCGCCTTATTATTCCAAACATTTCAGTCGAAAAAGGAAATCCATAGCATCAACAGTGTTGGTGGTATTCAAGCGTGAAGTTTGAGTTTTTGTCAAGTTCATGACCCAATACGCGATCGGTGCTGTGAACAATGTCATCAAAAATATTTCCATGAGATGCCAGAAGCGGTGTTTTATTGATCCAGAGAGAAAATAATTCAATAGTTTCAATATAACGTGCTAAAAAAGCGTTTTTCCCAAACGTTAAGTTTGTAAACAACATGACGGACCCCTCCTTAAATAAATACATTTAAGGACGGGTCAGTCGACAAAGTGAACCCAAAAACTAGTTGAGTCCGTCCAAGTTTGTAAACAAATCGACTGACCCGTCCTTAAAGTCATTTCTAAAGTGGTGGAAGGCCCCAGCTTGTATTGACCAAAATCAATACAGTAATTACCGGGAACAATTTTTAGATTCCATGATACCCGTTATCTACGTCTTAGGGCTGTACAAATATTTATGATTTTTGAGAATAGCGACCGTAGTGAGATGAATTGTCCAAAAACAAATCGTCAAAAAACGGCTCTAATATTCTAAACAGTCAAATTTTCCCGTTAATTTTAGCCGTTTCCGTGAACAGTTCGGTAAGACCATCGCAAAGCAAAAAAAAACATAAACCAAATATTTTCTGGACTTATTTAATATGTATCAAGTGGTTATAATGAACCGATGGATTTGCGTCTGACCGGATCCGCCGGTTTATCGGATAAATTTTCCTTTTTTTTCTTTATTTTTTCTGTCATCCGTGACGGTTCAAAGGGCTATATGAAGCTTAAAGGAGTCGATTAAATTCCGTTCGGTTATTTAGTAATATTATATTTTTAAAGTACTTAAACTGTCTCCAATGTTATGAGGGCAATGGACCCCCCACTGAGCAATGGAACGTGCAATTAATGTTATGTCCTCAAAATAGCTGCCTTTGTAAAATAGGATACTTTTTGTACAACTTTTTGAATTAAGATCGTTTTTTGTCCTACTGAAGTATACTGGTCGATTCAAAAAAGACCATTTTATAATTCTACTCAGCGGTTTAGATGAATTTCCGCCGGTTTTTATTTCGTATTTGCTAGACAGCCAAACTCAAGTTTTTTCCGTACGTGAAAAACTCGAATATTGCCATCTAGAAAATGCGAAAGAAAAGACGGCGGAAATTCATGTAAAACGCTGAGTAGAAAGACACGTTCTAGAATTATTCATCAAGCAAATTTTCTAGAAAGAAATCAAGAACGCCCAAATAATATTTTATTTCCAACTATTAAATTGTGTTTTACAGCCCCTTACCAGTTATCTTAACAAAATTGGGTTATCTTAACACTTTTTGAGCAAAACAGTTGTTAAGATAACTGATTAGATGGTGTAGTTAAAGTTGAATAACTGAAAAAATTATTTTTCCTGGCATTCGGTAGTTATGAGTCATACATTATGTCTAACTTAATATTTTATGAGTCATAAGTTATGACTGTTTCACTTTTAGAAATATTTTTGAAAAAAAAATCATTATGGCGCGATTCGGTACAAAAAAAAAATTAGTCGTTAGAGCAAATTATTCGCCAAAAATTATGCAACCTGAAAATTAATTTTAAGAAGTGTGTGATTTTTTAAGACATTTGAGTGTGTGTGAGTTCATAATTCAGATAAATTCATATTTAATGAGCGCGTAATGATAAATCTTTTTCAACCTCGTGAAAACTAAATTATAGAACGTGGGAAAAGAGCGTAAAAAGGGCCCTTTTACTATTTTTTTAGAAACATTGTTGTTTTTTAAAGGTGAGCCTAATTTGTGTACTTCTAAATAGCATAATTAAAACTGTAACGATATGCGTTGAAAGAAAAAACGTGGTTTAAAAATGTACCAAGTGTTAATTGAATAATACTTTCTTGCGCAGTAAAAATACCAGTTTTTACATTTTATTTGTTCACTTAAAAATACACCACATGTAATGTAATATAACAAAAAAGCCCTCATTGTATATTTTTTTAATTTTTACCAATAAAAAAAAATGTTGACGTTACCTCAAATTATGTAAATCTTAGCTTTTATCCGAATTAAGCCCATAAGATAAAATTCAGTGATAAATAAAGCGAACAGTTATTTTTAAATTCAATAGGGTGTTACAAAACGTGTTAATAAATCAACAGAATTTTTGGAGTTTTATAAAAAAAAAAGCAAAATGACGTTTTTGACACATTTGCTTATCATACTAATCCCGAATTTTCCTAAAATTGGCGCCTAAAACTAAATCCACCGCTAATAAATCATCAGGGCACGAATTTTTCATAAATCCTGATGTATAAATATGTCTGGCGCGTTTTCTAACTTTAAACCGTCTCAAAATAACAAATTTAGGTAAACGCAATTTTTGTTTATTTGAATTCTCATAAAATTCGCCACTTTTGAAATTCAGAAATTAAGTTACGTAATATTATTTAGCATTGAAAAGGCGCCTCGTGTGCTAAATAGTTCACAGACTCCGGTGTCGGGTTAAGAAATGAAAAAAAAACTTGCCTTAACCACTTCTCTACAATAACAAGTGCCGTTTGGCATATGTCAAAATTCAAGTTAACGTTACAAAATTCCACGTTACGCTTTTTTTTCTCGAGAGTGAAAAACGTCACATCACTATAAATTATGAGAAAATCATATGCATTTTGCGTTATTAGAGAGGCGCGAATGATTTTTTGCATATGCCCCCTCCAAAATACCGTAATTTTGGCCCAGAAGCATCAATCATGTTTTATAAATAACTTAGTGGCACCCCATTCTAGAAAAAAGTGATTGATTTCTCGTGACCAGCCGATAGACACGTAATTTTATCATTTTCTCCAACATGTGCTAAGATCCGATATTGCTGCGTAAAACACCAAAAAAAAAAGCGACCAAATATCAATCAAATAGTATTGCATTATTTTTCACTAAATTAGCAATAATTTCGATAGAAAAACCGATCCAGCTATTAGCAATATCAGATTACTTATTCGATCATATTATTTTAGCGATCCGTTTAGATTTTAGAACATTTAAGTGGATATTTCTAAAGCATGGTAATTCGCAAAAAAAAAAATAAAATATAATTAATAACAGTAAGGAGCTTTTTGAACGCCAGCGAGCATATTACAGTTAGTGTGGTAACGAGTTGACACGTAACAAGTTGACAGTTCGGAACGAAGTGAGACTTTTTTCGGCGTTTTTTGAGAAAAATTAGGCAAAATGGGCAAAAGTGACGGAAGGAAGTGACAATTCGGAACGAGTTGACAGTTTTTGACAAAAAAATCAAAAACGAAAGTGTCAACTCGTTACCATACCAACTGTACTGTCATTGTGCGGTCAACTGCTCATGTCACTCTGGTTAACACGGATTCAAATACCAACCTAAAAATTAATAACGAGGATTTTTGTGAATTTGAAAACAAAAACAAAAAAATTCGAAAATTTCCGAAAAAACGTTGTGCAATTGTGGTTTATTTTTTAAGGCATCTTGTTGTTGTTTTTAATTTTCCCTTTTGAAAAATCTACAAAATGCAAAGCATGCGTTTTTCACTCTTGTTAACAATATTCCCCTTAGAAGTTAAAACTCTGATTTTGTGTATATGATAACCTTTGCTGAGTGATGCGACCCGTATGAGATAGACGTCATGTTTCTCATTGAGATAACTTTTTTTTTCTTCAAAATATTGCGAAAGGTCTTTTCTAGTACGGGAGGTAGTGGTTATAAGGTCTGACATATTTACCCTTATTACCCTATAAAATCATGCCTTTTTGAACTTCTTTTGGGTACAGTTCGAACTTTCAAAAAATGGTTAAAAGGTCAAGTCTGTTTTTAATACTACATTAAGTCATTTTGGGCTTGACTTCGTAACCATATGGTCCATACGGGACATACCCCTTGTATAGTTATTGCAGTCTAGAAATAATGTGTGTTTTTGCAAGTTTAAAAAAAAAATTACGAGTTATTAGAGAACGCAGANGGGGGTAGTAGTTATAAGGTCTGACATTTTTACCTTTATTACCCTATAAAATCATGCCTTTTCGAACTTTTTTTGGGTACATTTCGAACTTTCAAAAATGGTTTTAAGGTCAAGTCTGTTTTTAATACTACATTAAGTCATTTTGGGCTTGACCTCGTAACCATATGGTCCATATGGGACATACCCCTTGTATAGTTATTGCAGTCTAGAAATAATGTGTGTTCTTGCAAGTTTCTAAAAAAATCACGAGTTATTAGAGAACGCAGACTAAAGCCACCTAGGTAAAATAAAATACTGATTTATGGGAATCTATCTCCTCGTTTGCCATTTTAGTTGAAATGAAACACGCATAATCCGAGTAAGGTCTGCTAACGATAGTGGCGCAAAAAAAAAAATTGGTTAAACACTCACAAATGGGAAGCTAAAAGTCTTTCCGATAAAGATGCTTAATCCGATTTATTCACAAAAAAAATACTTATTATCTATTATTTCAACTATAAAAATTTGTTCATTGGTTATTAAAATTGTTGCAAAAAAATATGCAAAAAATATTTATTTGCTAATTTTCAAGGAAATATTTCAAACTTTAACTTCTCAAAATAAAAATAAATTGGTTACTGTTATATTAATATACATAGGGTGCAGAGTTAACCCCTCACAATTATCTTCTGAAATGTAGTCGGTTAGCGTCAAACTGCGTACAGGGCGGTTGGTTATAAGGTCAGCCATTTGTGCCGTTATAAGGTCAAGTCAGATTTTTTTGATAACCCTAATTTATGGAAAAAATCTTTAGAATCATGTCTTTTTTAGTTTTTTTCTGGATGAATTTTTAGACCTTGACCTTATAACCAACCCCCTGTAGGCAATTTGTCTAAGAAGTTTCACAAATTGCGAGTGATTGGTTAATGGACCAGTAGGCGTTAATTGTGTGTTTTTACCGGTACCGTCAGCCAGAGACTTCCAGACCGGAAGTTCCGGTTATCTTAAATTACCAAATATACCTCAATTCGGTTAAACGAGTCAACAAAAACCTGTGATGCCGCTGTGGCCCATGAAATCTCCTACGAGTTAATACAGTATAACGTGATGTTAAAACGGACAAAACACTATTTTGATCAAAAAGGTTTTGATTTCAAAAATCGCAAGACAAATATTTAATTGCTCTTCAATTGCCCGTTTTTTCCGCTAAGATGTAAAACAAAAGTGATAAATAATTTATAATTTTTAACTGATGTGCGCAAGTGACGTACTCCTACCGACCAAAGTGACCTTCACGATTTTAGAAAAATCGTATTAGAGACTTCATAACTTTGCTTCATAAATGTATCATAATTAACCCTCAAAACCATGACTTATAGAAATTATTTAGAGTGTTTTTGGGCTTAAGTAGTAGTCACATTTTGCTCACAGTTTCCTTCTATTTATCTTTAGATGAAAATCAAAAAAAAAATCACGAAACGCAATCTTCGTTTTCCTATTGGCTTGCCTCCATACGAAAAAAGAGGCTAGCCAATCAGCTGCGAGCTTTTGTAGACTCTACTGAACAAATCATTAGTTTTGCTATCCGTTACTATTGATACTACAAAAGGGACACAAATTTAAAACACAGTTTCAGTTTTTTTAATAGAATTTAGATTTTTTAGTGGTTTTAATTTTATGATCCAAGACATTTGTTATAACATGACCTCCTAACCTGAAAAAATCTGATATTTTAACAGTTTTAGGGTAAACCCATTCTCGGTTGCCTCCTACGCCCTGCCCAGTTGTTAACAGTTTTCCGTTATGTTCACATAATTTGATATATTAAACCCTTATGGTTCGCTGTTACAGAGCTAGTGTATTAAAAATTCCGATTTTTTGGTGAAATAATTGTTCGCCAAATTATTTTTATCTGAGGAAAACTTCGTTGAAGTTTTTTTAGCCCTGTAATTTAATCACTGTGCAAAAGTGTGACAAAATGTTACGTTATTGATACAATACTAAACTAACTTCATCAAAATAAATTGTATTTTGTCGAACGCATATTCATAACTGTGCAATTATGACACTTTTTTTTTGACATTTTTTGGTCAGAAAAATAAGCAAAATTTTTGTTTTCACTAATTTGCTAAGCGATTTGCTTTATGGTATACCAACTGTAAAATGGCTGTTCTAAAACCAGCACATTTTCTTTTTCTTTTGTAACGTTATTTTTTTTCGAAACAACATATCATTATTAGATTACATTTTGGTTTAAAGTGCGATATGAGGTTTTATGCACCTGCTCATCAGACATAATTGATTTTGTAAAAAGAAAGGTTCTTTTTCTGTTAACATATTTAACTTAACGTAGATTCAGTGAAGGTTTCCGTCCCGTTAGTCCATATACATTAGCGTCAAAAAGACTTTTTTTCTCAATTTTGCAGAAAAGTGACATGATTTCAGAAAAGAAGCCAGTGTCTAATGTGGCACAAAAGTGACCTTATTTTTTGTTGTAATGAAAATGTCAAGTAAAGTATCACATTGGTCACTAAGCATGAGTCACCAATCACGATTCATAAAAAATGAGTTGCGTCACATGCATCATATCATATGACTCATATCATATGAGTCATATTTCATATGCCAACGAGACAAGAATAATAAAGTCGATTAATAGCATTTTTCGGAAGACCTTATATCTTTCATTATAACTCCAAGGGGGAAGCTTTGATGGANCATATACATTAGCGTCAAAAAGAATTTTTTTTCTCAATTTTGCAGAAAAGTGACATGATTTCAGAAAAGAAGCCAGTGTCTAATGTGGCACAAAAGTGACCTTATTTTTTGTTGTAATGAAAATGTCAAGTAAAGTATCACATTGGTCACCAAGCATGAGTCACCAATCACGAGGCATCAAAAATGAGTTGCGTCACATGCATCATATCATATGACTCATATCATATGACTGATATCATATTACTCATATCATATGAGTCATATTTCATATGCCAACAAGGCAAGAATAATAAAGTCGATTAATATCATAATAGCATAATTTCTTCGGGAGACCTTGTATCTTTCGTTTTAACTCCACAGGGGAAGCTTTGGTGGAGCGATTTAACTATCTTTCTAGAAGAAAAAAATTTGGAAAAAATTAAAATCTAAATGAAAGGTTTTACGAATTTCTTCATTTTGTCCAAGTTTTAACGAATGTTATTATTATAGATTTTGTAAAATCATAAGCATAAGAAGATAATTCTATCTTTATCTTCTTATGCTTATGATTTAAATGTCTCGATCAAATACATCATTTTGTATAATGTACCGATTTCCCCTGTGAGTTAAAAATGTAAATTGACATCAAAAAAAAGAAATTTTCAGGACTTAGCCACCTATTTGAAATCATGTTTTCGGGTTAAAAATCCAAGTCGGGTAAACTCCCGGGCTTGTCTGAGTCCACTTACAATTTTTCCAATTTTTTTCTTAATAAATATATGTTGGTGCCTATATATACAAAGTTAGAGATTTTAAAGAATTAGGTGAATCTATTTTTTTTATATTTCTGAGGTAGATTGGAAATCGTCTACAGTATGAATTAAAAAAATAATTTCTATATAATTCGCAATTTGTATTCTGTGTTCAATCCGATGTTTGACAAATTTGTACAATGCTCTAGACCCTGACGTAAATTACTTTTATGAAGCTAACACACTGTAATTAAAATTGATCGGTTATGTAAGAGTACTAGAATATTTTAAATACGAGTTCGTAGATAGCAAGTTTCAATTTCGTTTAATTTTATTAGATAAAAAGTGTAAACTAAAACGAGAACTGTATAATGATAAAAAAACTCGTTAAATGTTAAAAATGCGTCAGTTTACAAGTTCAACCGATCAATTGTGACGAATGATAACAGCCCTGAAAATTAAGGTTTAATTGTAAGCGTAACACCTTAATTGTCTCGCGCTGCCAATTTTGATCGGCCGCGGTACCATAATAACGAAAAAAACAAATAAGAATTTCTTCCTTTTTTTATTTCAAAAATAATAACGTCATGGTCACTTGAAATTAAACCAGATTTTTTTATTTAAAAAAGCTAGTTTATGTGTAGGCCAATGGGGAAAAATCTCTTTTATCTTATTTGTATACAAAAATGGACGCTGATTGGCTTAAAAATTGTTCCCTATGATTAATCTCTCTTATCGGCCAATTCAGTCCAATTGTTTTTACCACTAGAAAATCTGTTTGAATTCGAGTGACTAGACGGTTAAGAATTATTTCACGTCATCCGTTAAACTACGTAGGAAATAGCTCAGATGATTGTAAAAATGTTAAGTATGCACGAGCATATGTATATGGAAGGACAAATCGAACAATTTTGATTACGTGCCGATTCGACGCCCGTTACATATAAATAACAACCGTTTTTACGTCACCCGTAATGTTCTAAAACGGCAAAAATTTTATTTTTTTTTTAATTCGACCGTACAAAACCGTTTTTCGCGATTACGCAGCCTAGTGTTCTGTAAAATGCATTTGGCCAATAATAATCTCGTTTCAATGAGAATCAGGTGTTCATATTTTTTGGTGTAATGAAGATCTAACTTAACTATAATTTGGCCCTAAGTACGCACAAGGAGTACAAAAATTAGGTCAAGGTCCCAAATTGCCACATGAAGCCATTTGTCCAGTTTCAATCCGTCTACCGGGTTTAACTTGTGTATACCGGTTTTGTAGTAAGAGACCAAAAACGTACTTGCAACAGTTGTGACTCACAGAGTATGATTCATAAGTACTCTATAGATTCATAAGTACTCATAGACTATGACACATTGGATTTTTTTTTGCTGAAATTTTTTTGAATCTTACTGATATTTATGCAAAATCCAAGTGGTGTCCCAATTCAGTGACAAGATAGAAGTTACTGTAAAATAAATATTATCGTGTGTCAAACCTCAAAACTAGCCGATTTTTTATTCTAGAAATTAAAACGCATCGGGAAAATAAATAAATAAATATAACTATGGAAAAGAAAAGCGATGGAATTCTTCCGCCTATGCGTATTCATTTCTAGAACTAAAATTGGGCTACTTTTGAGGTTTGACACACGATATATGTTGCTAATGGATTGGGACACCGCGTGGATTTTGCTCCAAAAGATTGGAGTAACAATGTAGAGACACAAACTATTTAAGTTTTTCATTCATATTAACCTACTCACGAGAAATACAAAATTAAAGTCAATTTCGCCTTGAACGCAACATTTAGGCCAAATTCACATTGCCAATTCTCCAATTTAAGTCCGCCAACCGGATTTGACTTTTGTTTTCCGGTTTCTTAATTAGAGTCAAAAAGAGAGGAATTGGAACAATACGGGATATCGCCAAATAACCATTTAAGTGATTTTCGAGAGCACGACTGTACATTATTTTAAACAAATGTTTCATGTTTTTCTTTGTTTTTTAACGCCAAAATATACGAGGGTGACGCTACACACCGGTTAAACTATCCATTATTTCAAAGCAATTGTATAAAACATAAATCAATCATGAAACATCATGATTTCAGCCGGCTGCATGAGAATATGTATGCGAGATACGTTGTCAGAGTTTAATCGCTACACACGGTAATTCAATTGCTTGACAATCTTTCGCCTTCGCCGAATTCAATTCGCACATAATTTTTATGTAACTTGTTGAAGACTAAGAAAATGACGAATACCGTTAAAAACAACATTACAGGGAAATTCATAATAAGGTCTTTTTCATAAAATACTAAATCATGTATTTGAAAAAAAATTCTCTCCAAAATGGTACAGGGTGTCGCCTTTGCCGAATAAGGGTCGGTGGCGTCAAATATGGGTCGTTTTTGAGAAAATATCAGTAAGAATCTATGCTAAAATCAGCGACCCTTATTTGGAGCAGTAATACTTTTCTCGAAGAAAAAGTCGACCCTTATTTAGCGCGACCCACCCTTATTTAGCGCGACCGACCCTTATTTGGCGAAAGCGACCCCTGTTTGAGGGGACCTTATTTGGCGACCTTGTTAAGTAATAATGTTAACTAAAATTGTCTAATTTTTGGTTTGCCAAATAAGGGTCGGTTTTCAAAACACAAAATTGATATAACGTATAAAACGAATAACTTTTAATAATAACTATCAAAAAAAAATCGGCAAAATCACTTTTCTCCACGTACTCTTTTATTCATATTGGCTGTTATTCAGTTTGTACTTTCTACCACTTCAACCGGAGCTAGCATTATTAGGTCAACGTGAGAACTGGTGTATTCCGAAGAAACCGTTTTATCGCGTTGAGAAGACGCCCGTTACGTTGTGAGGCGTAACGTTGTTGGTTAAACCATTGTAATTGAATCCCAAACGATAACAATGTTACAGACCAAAAAAAGTATATGTACCGTGTGTATGCGAAAAA